>CM040182.1:66290487-66480487 GCA_022606455.1 Callitettix versicolor | reverse complement strand
GACCTTGATATACTCCCCGTTTACAAACGGACACCAAATCATCGGCACACATTTGACCTTGATATTCTCCCATTCATTAACGGACACCAAATCATCTGCAAACATCTGACCTTGATATTCTTCCCCTCATTAACGTACACCAAATCGTCGGCAAACTTTTGACGTTGATATTCTTCCCTTGATTAACGGAAACCAAACCATCGGCAAACATCTGACCCTGATATTCACCCCTTCATTAACGGACACCAAATAATCGGCAAACATCTGACCTTGATATTCTCCACTTTACAAACGGACACCAAATCATCGGCTAACATTTGACCTTGGTATTATCCCATTCATTAACGGACACCAAATCTTCGGCAAACATCTGACCTTGATATTCTCCCCTTCATTAACGAACACCAAATTTTCGGTATACATTTGACCTTGGATATTCTCCACTTCATTAACCGAAACCAAATCATCGGCAAACATTGGACCTTGATATTCTCCCCTTTACAAACGGACACCAAATCATCGGCAAACATTTGACCTTGATATTCTCCTCTTCATTAACGGAAACCAAACCATCGGCATACATTTGACCTTGATATTCTCCCTTTGATTAACGGAAACCAAATCATCGGCAAACATTTGACCTTTATATTCTCCCCTTGAATTACGGAAACCAAATCATCGGCAAACATTTGACCTTGATATTCTCCCCTTCATTAACGGAAAGCAAATCATCGGCAAACATCTGACCTTGATATTCTTCCCTTCATTAACGTACACCAAATCATCAGCAAACTTTTGTCCTTGATATCCTCCCCTTGATTAACGGAAACCAAATCATCGGCAAACATCTGACCTGGATATTCTCCCCTTGATTAACGGCCACCAAATCATCGGCAAACATTTGACCTTGATATTCTCCCCTTGATTAACGGACACCAAATCATCGGCAAACATCTGACCTTGATATTCTCCCCTTGATTAACGGACACGAAATTATATGAAATAAAATCCATTATTTCCGCAGTTCAGGTGTCGAAGAACACGAAATTCAAACAACGCATTTGTAAGGAAAACATTGAATTAAGGTTATTTGAATAATATAAATTAATTTGTTAAATATAATATATTTAGAGGGATTATGTTTTTTAAAAAAAACTACTGACATACAATATTCACTAGCCAACCACGGACTCACGAATCACGTTGCACAATTACGTTTTTTGTAATACTCCGCATTGTAAAATAAATCCGATAAACCGCTATTACAGCTGGAAACCCCTGTACAATTCTGGGAAGGGTAGAGGAAGTTTCCTTCATTTAGATATGAGCGTTGAGGGTAGTTTTGTTTGTGCTACATGTGTTTAGACGGTCAGGTTGGCAGCGACTAATGCGACGTTTCAAATACATAAAATCTGATTTATGTGAACTCATCACATCATGTCATACAGGTCCTAATCAAAAACATATAAGCAGTGCTCTTTGATCGGATCAATTATGAAGCAGTACTATTAATTGTAAACAATCCGATTACGGTCTATTGATACCCCGGACAACGGTCTAATTCACGGAATGGAAAATGACCAGCAAAACAGTTTAGGTTTCGGTTAAAGGTCTGAACACAAGAATGTTTTCTCATTTTGTTAAATTATTTCTAAGCAGATGCAACATTGTAAGTATTGGGATAACATTGTGCTGTGCTACTGAAAGTACAAGCTGCTGAGTTAAAACAAGTGTGTTGCACCGTGTGTATATGTTGCCGACGCCGCTGCTTGCAGGCGCTTCAGTATCTTTTATCTAACAAGTAGAATTCGCTTAGTTAAAGAAAGATATATTATTAAAATATAAAGTTGATTTGGATAGGTTTTGTTCTGAAAGGCTACTACTACTAATTTACATATGTAGTAGTAATAGTAATATAAAAATATTGTTTGAAGGCTGCTGTATTCAAACCATATCAGAATTGAATTAAGAAAACAGCCCTAAATTAATGAATTAATTAATTCATATAAATTTACGTTTTTTTCGATAAAACACCAATATTTCTATTTTTCTAAACAGATAATTGTCAAAAATAAACATTTGGATATGTTGTTGACCATAGTATTGACAATATGTTCAACTGTAAACTGTAAAGATACTGAAGCGCCTGCAAGAAGCGGTGTCGACAACATATACACACGGTGCAACACACTTGACGGAACTGTAGTCTCTTACTTAATACACAGTACGGAACCTCTATTTTATTACACAGGTCGATCTCTAACTTATAACACGATACTGTCGAAGGAAAAACGATTCTCTAAGTTAATAAATCTCTAAGCTATTACACATCCCCGTTAAAAACAAACAAGCCTTTGATTGATTGTATTTAGTTTTTTTAGGGCAATAACTTCCAGGATATTTGTTTTGTCATCTGTTCTCGGAGTGTCCACTCCTATTTCATTTTCTATCATCGTATCTAATTTTACTTGGTGTATTATCGACTTTTTTACTGTGTGTTTTTAGGCCGTTAAAAAATTTAAACAGCTATATTATCGTCTTACACAATTTTTATTTTTAAACTTAACAAAACGTTAAGTGTCTTTGTGCGAGTTTCAAATTGTTGTTTAAGTCTTGTTTTCAATTTTTTTGTGATATTAATTTAAGTCCTACAAGAAGTGCATGTGGTAGTGTAATTACAAGACAAACTTTGACTACTGAACTAAAAAAAATATATACGGTATTGATTTGTCCTGTGTGTATATATATATGACATAATTACATTTGTATGAATAAAGTGACTTGTTCTGAGAATTTTTTTCATTCTTCGTCTTTCACATATTAATGGTGAGTACTCAGTTATTTTTTCCTATGTAACAAAATAAAATGTTTTCCGTACATCTCTATTGTAAACGCCAACTCGCGCATCAGCCTTCTCAGATAACAGTCATTACTGGAGTGAATTAAGACCGTTAACCGGGGTACCACAATTTCTTTTGCCTTAACAAGTCTCTGGGAAAATGCACGCTGACAGATTCAGTATTACGTAAGTATTCTCATGTTGCATGTTTTGAAGATTTCCGGAAAATGCACGCTGACAGATTTCAGTATTACGTAAGTATTCTCATGCTGCATGTTTTGAAGTTTTCCGGAAAATGCACGCTGACAGATTTCAGTATTACGTAAGTATTCTCATGCTGCATGTTTTGAAGTTTTCCGGAAAATGCACGCTGACAGATTTCAGTATTACGTAAGTATTCTCATGCTTGATGTTTTGAAGTTTTCCGGAAAATGCACGCTGACAGATTTCAGTATTACGTAAGTATTCTCATGCTGGGTGTTTTGAAGTTTTCCGGAAAATGCACGCTGACAGATTTCAGTATTACGTAAGTATTCTCATGCTGGATGTTTTGAAGTTTTCCGGAAAATGCACGCTGACAGATTTCAGTATTACGTAAGTATTCTCATGCTGCATGTTTTGAAGTTTTCCGGAAAATGCACGCTGACAGATTTCAGTATTACGTAAGTATTCTCATGCTGGATGTTTTGAAGTTTTCCGGAAAATGCACGCTGACAGATTTCAGTATTACGTAAGTATTCTCATGCTGCATGTTTTGAAGTTTTCCGGAAAATGCACGCTGACAGATTTCAGTATTACGTAAGTATTCTCATGCTGGGTGTTTTGAAGTTTTCCGGAAAATGCACGCTGACAGATTTCAGTATTACGTAAGTATTCTCATGCTGCATGTTTTGAAGTTTTCCGGAAAATGCACGCTGACAGATTTCAGTATTACGTAAGTATTCTCATGTTGCATGTTTTGAAGTTTTCCGGAAAATGCACGCTGACAGATTTCAGTATTACGTAAGTATTCTCATGCTGGATGTTTTGAAGTTTTCCGGAAAATGCACGCTGACAGATTTCAGTATTACGTAGTATTCTCATGCTGGATGTTTCGAAGTTTTCCGGAAAATGCACGCTGACAGATTTCAGTATTACGTAAGTATTCTCATGCTGCATGTTTTGAAGTTTTACAACTTTTTTTTTGCTGTTTAACGTCCGACTATTGTGCACACTTGGGCTAATGCAGACGGTGGGATGATTTATAGCGTATGAAAATGCCAAGCCCTGGCCGGGAATCGAACCCGGGTCCTCGGCGTGAAAGCCCAGTACGCTATTCACTAGACCACCGAGGCGGCTATAGTTTTACAGCTGTATACTATTGTAATAAATAACTTTATTACCTAAATAATGAAGTAAAATTCATACTGAAGCCGCAAATAAAAACGCTAAAATCCTATGAATTGAGAGGTACAGCCAGGGTCATGGTGGCAAAGAAAGTTAAAAAAGTTTTAAAAAACCCATGTTCAGTTTTGAAGTACGATTTAAAATACAAATCAGCGAGACATAATTTAAATGCCATTAGAAATAAACTCAATGATCATACGCAATGATCACAAAAGCAGATAAGGGGAATACAATAGTGATTCTTCCTAGTACCGAATATGTACACAAAGTTCAGAATTTCATTACAAACAATAACATCCAACAATTAAATAAAAACCCAACCTTATCTTTTTCCAGAGAAATAAACAAGAGCAAGTCAATCTTATCAAAGGATTGCATCAGAGCTTCAAAAATACCGAATCCACATGCCCCAATATTAAGGGGACTGCCAACATAAACCAAATATGCCCATTCGGCCATTAGTAAATTTCAAACCTTTTGCAGCATACATTATCGCAAAAAAGATAGATAGAATAATTAGAAACGAAATAATTTTTGAAAATAATTTAAGCTTCAAGAACGGCTTGGATCTGGTTGAAAGAATTAACGAACTAAAAATAAAAATAAAAAACAACCATAAGTTAGCCTCATTTGACACAGTCAATTTGTATACCAGCGTACCCATCAATGAAACCATGGTTATATTAAAAGATAACCTCACCAAACATTCTTCGCTCACAACGAACAACGAATGCAATAAATGATTTAATTTCGTTGACTAAAACTATTCTAAAGCAAAATTATTTCAAGTTCAATGGTAAATTTTATATTCAAAATGAAGGTTTAGCCATTGGCTCCCCCCTTTCCGGCATTTTGGCAGAATTGTTTTTAAACCATATCGAAAATGAATTTTTATGGTCGGATAGGAACTACAATAGAGAAAAAGTAGTTTTTTATTACAGGTATGTGGATGATATAATTGTACTTTTTGAAGGAAATAATAGACAATTAACAAATTCCAATAAATTTCTCAACACAATACATCCGAACCTTCATTTCACACTGGAAGAAGAGACCGATAATACATTAAATTTTCTTGACCTATCCATTTCAAAAGTAAACAATAGTTTCAAATACAGTGTTTATAGGAAACCTACCACAACCAGCCAAACAATACATTCTTCATCCACTATCCATACAATATAAAAATGGCAGCTTACAATAGTTTCGTACACAGGTTAATTTCACTCCCTATGGACAAAGGAAGCTATGGAAATGAAGTGAACATCATTAAGTACATAGCTGTTTCTAATGGATATAAAAACTCTATTGTTGATAGGCTTATTGCCAAACACAAAAACAAAAATAAAAAAATCGTTCCTGATAAAAAAAACGTACATCTCCACGGAATATGGTTCAACTTTAAGCCACACCCTAAAAAAAAAATTAGCCAGAGAAAATATAAATGTCTCTTTCAGAACAAGTAATAAGTTGTCAACATTATTAAAGAAGCCAGTTTCAAATAAAAGTGGAGATAACTTTGAAAAAACTGGCATATACTAAATGAAATGTAGTGATTGCCTAAGCTTCTATATCGGTCAGACATCTCGCTCTTTTAAGAAAAGATTTAAAGAGCACATACCCAGAAGCGCATTATCGACAAACTCGGCTTTCGCAGAACATCTTATGGACAAAAACCATAAATTTGAAGACATCCATACCAACACGGAAATATTACATTTATGTCATAAAAGTAGTTATAGATGCGATTGAAGAGTTTGAGATTTACAAGTGCAAAAAATCAGACCCCCAGAACATCCTCAATGAAAAACTTTAATTTAAATCAAATTTAATATATAACATGGCTCTAAGGATAAGTGATTTTAGTAACAAAAACCAACAGACGCACCGTAACTGATAACTATGATGGAGACTTCGCAGTCCGGAATGTAACGACGTACGAGTGCGTGTGCAGCTTGGCCAAACCGAATTTCATGACGAATATTTTAAATGTGTAATTGTGCTCAGTGTTTGTGATGTATGTTTTAATGTTTTATTTGACTTTGTGACGACCTCGACAGAGGGATTTAACATTTTGTATGGCCTGAAGATGAAACTATAGTTTCGAAACCGCGGTAGCCTTTATGAGGTGAGTTGATAGACCACTGACGGGAAAAATAGGTATATAATCCTAATCATTAAAATTATCCGTAAATTACTTGCGCGGTTTTGTCCTTATTGAACTTGACAGTGCATCGTAAAGTAATAAATACCCTTGACTATCTGCAGACGTATCAAAAGCTGATGACAAATACCTGATAACACTACTCGTAAACAAATCCTACAGATAAGCGAGTCTCGAGCATCAATACTTTGCTCCCCCACTGCTTATTCTACTCTGACAGGCCTACATTGGGTGTGTAATAACTTAGAGATTTATTAACATTGATGTTTGCATTACCTTCGAAGGAACCGTGTTACAAGTGGGAGATCGACCAGTGTAAATAAGATAGAGGTTCCTTACCGTGTATTCAAATCGAGACTACAGTGCCGTCAAGTGTGTTGCCGATGCCGCTGCTTGCAGGCGCTTCAGTATTATTTATCTAACAAGTACAACCTGCTTAATTTTTTTTTTTAACGTCCGACTATTGTGCACACTTGGGCTAATGCAGACGATGGGATGATTTATAGCGTATGAAAATGCCAAGCCTTGGCCGGGAATCGAACCCGGGTCCTCGGGGTGAAAGCCTAGTACGCTATCAACTAGGCTACCGAGGCTAGAACCTACTTAATTAGATATATATATATATATATATATATATATATAGGAAATATATTGACATATTTTGTATATATTTTAAATTATATATGTTTTTATATATATTTAATAATATATATATTATAAAATATAAAGTTGATTTGGATAGATTTTGTTCTAAAAGGCTTATATCCAATGCCTTTTTTTATTGTAAGTATGGATTACAGGGGGCGGAGGATAAAATTTACAACTCAGATTTTATCAAATTTTAAAAAAAGTTTTTTCAGAACTGCAATAATTCTCAGAATTTAGTCACAGTGAAATTGTTAGTATGATGTAACTCAAATTTTCATTTTATTTGGGACAATTGCGCCTGCAAGCAGCGGCATCGGCAACAGATACTGTAATATTATGTTTATATGTATTTTGATAAATATTACAATATCCCCCTCAATATCGGGACCTTTTTTACCAGACTTACAAGGTATACAGTAAATAATTGATGTATAATGAAATCCAAAACTCTAAAACCAGTTCACACAAATATAATTTTGCTTTATACATACATACGTGTGTGTGTGTGTGTGTGTGTATAATGTACTTTTAACAATATTAAAATAAAAAATAATTTAGGTATAACTGTGGTCTAGTTAGCTAGTTTAACAGAAAAATATATTTTAGAAATTGTAATTAATATTTAAAATGCAACACTGTCTACTGTCTGAATCTGTTGTGCTTGTGTTAAAGCTTCTTTCACATTTTTTCTGCATTCTAACCTTTGTTTGCCGTGGCAGAAAACCTCGATTGAAAATCTACATATCCGAAAATGGGTCGACCCATATAGCTCTGATAATCAAATACCGATTTCACGCACAATTACAAAATTCCTCAATCAACAATAACACTAATACGGAAGGAAACACGAATTAACAAAAACCGTGAATGATTTTGTATATATTTTTACTGAACGATACAATTTGAACTTACCACTTATAAACAATATAAAGTAGATTTATACTTCAAACATTTCTACAGTAAATAATTGCTACATAATCAAACCCAAAACCCCAAACCCAGTGCACACAAATATAATTTTGCTTTATATATACATATTTAACAATAAAAATATATTTTTAACAATACTAAAATATAAAAGTCATTGGGGAAGAATTGTGGTTTAGTTAGCTAGTTAAATATAAAAATATATTTTAGAAATTGTAATTAATATTTAAAATGAAGGAATATGAAGTAGGTTTGGTCTTTTTGTTATTGTCTTGATTGATAATTGACATTAAAATGTAGTGGTAATTATGATTTACTAAACTATTTCCGGAACGTACAGGAACATTTTTGAAATGCGAGACTGCATTTTAAATTATAATTATAATTACATTTGTATTTATAATTATATTAGAAAGAAAAATTCCGCGTCGTAGCACCACTTTTAACTATTATGAAGTTGATAGGTACATTATTCACATAAAGCTACAATATATCACATTTATATAAAATATGAGATAGAACTGTTGTACGTAATACATGAATAAATTTACTTTAAAAACAAAAACAACAAGTTTTACTGTATACTGCTGATAAAAAGTAACAAAATAAAGGTTGAAAGTAAAAAGAGTATTGCGGTCACGATTCAATTCAATTTAAAATTTCCTACGCATAAATTAATCAAAAGGATTACGCATGTAGAGATTAATATTTTTTTATACCTTACAGCAATTTTTATACCAAGGCTATCACTATCTGGTCAACTGTTGAACGACCATATTATATAATGTATTGCAAGAAATAAATCCGATTGCTACATTTTATGCAGTTCTCCGTTTACATCTAGAATATTAGAAGCTAACAAAGCTTCTATTATTACATTTTTTTTGAAAATTATTTAAAAAAATATTACTTACTAATTAATCATTCCATAATACAACTTAACTATCTTAAGAACAAACATTAACTTATAAATAAATGTTCAGCCCTTTGCACAGACTTTCTCTGCTTGATTGTACACACGTAGCTTCCTTTGCAATTCTTTGCTAACTCAACAGTATACATCGAATAAAGCAAAGCTGGCACAAGAATTGCCAAATGGCAAGCGCAAAAGTTCGAAAACCCAATTCTACAATGATTTATTCTTTATTACTTGAAAAATAAACTTTTAATCTGATTTAAAGTGATTGAATTAAGCCCGCAACAGGGGGAGAATAGCAATATCTTGAACAATATTTCGATAGTGTTATTACAATATTTTTTTAGAAAAAAATCAATTGTGAAATATTTAAACCAAATTCTGTTTTACGAACGATTTAACAATTTATACAAGCCTTAACAGGATAAATTTGTTAGAATAATTTTTGATCTTGTTAACTTTATCGCATATCTTATATATTATACATTACTATAACTATTTAATGGAAATAACCATTTTTTGTTATTCTTCAAATTAATATTCAATCAATTTAGTAAATTATTTTAAAAAAACCTGTTATTAATCACTATTAGACAAATGTTCCGAATAAAATTAAGTTTGATCAAGTCGAAAGTGTGTTCGTCCGGGCTAACACAATTTATCACTTTATACCACTAAAAGTTATGAAATCAATCAATATAACCTATAGCCTACTACAATTGTGTAATGTAAACATTGCAATGGATCTTAGTCTAGTTTGTGCTATTTGAGAGGTGGAGATTGTGAGAACACAGGTTACTGTAAAAGTAAGGTGTTACTATTTACTGTTTGGCAGTTACAAGCAATTTTTTTCTATTAAAATATAGCCTATTGTTAATTTTTGCTCCTGACAATAGATTCAGACATATACGATGAAAAAAATAAAATAAAAGGTGAAAACTGACTTTATTCCCATGCGTAACATGTTAATTTAGTTAGGTTATGATGTTTTTATACCTGAAGTAACATGGTATGTATGGAAATACATATGTAGTAGTTTCTCATTCACTTGTGCTTACTATAACAACTAACGTGGTTAAGAAGTCAGAAAAACATGAAGAAGTGAAAAAAAGACTTGCTACCTAACATCGAACGCGTGGAAGTAATAGGTGTGTCACTTTCTTGTCTTCCCGACTTATTAAACAAGTTATTTTGTTGTTAATAAACAAAAGTAAATTATAAATTCACGTAGGTAATATAAGAATTGATGTTTTTGGTTGCCGTGGTGACGCACCGTTACATGCACTTCATACCATGTCCGTTCAATATTATAAGGTAATCTCCTTATAACTTTTCTTTTGTTATCTTGTTGATCAGACTCTTTCGACGTGTCGATATGTACTTAGAAAGCAAAAATAAACAATACACTTCACTACGAAAAAAGTTCTCATGACTGCTAAATAGCAAATAATTATCATTAATATTTGTACAACAAAGAAACAGAGACTATTACTATTAAAATCTTAACATTAGCATAATACTACTTGAAACAATTTTGCATAAATAAAATCAAACTTAACTGATATCACTAAACCTAGAAGTGATGCATTAACTGTTTTTAACTAATTATAGAAACTGTGGGTATTTCAAAAGTAATTTATATTATTGTATATATATATATATATATATATATATATATATATATATATATATATATATATGAAATTTAATCCGTAAGTAATTTGTTGCACTGATGTTACAGCAACGATTTTGTTAAACATCATCAATATTTAGACTAAACAGTGCCCAATTCTTCAACAATTTCGGGAACAAACTTTAAAATATACAGTTTTGACAATTTATAAAATTACTTTTTTAAATAAATACACACTATTACTATGAAATGTATTACCGTTATAATTTATACAATTACTTTGAGCCTGCTATTTCTGTTATTGAGCACTGTTATTTCTCCGTGTTGCTGGTAGTATTCAACATAGATCAATATGTTACAATCATTGCTCTAATTTTAAATATATGAAGATTCAGAATGAAACTAACAAAATAACATGTTCCTTCTTAGGTTATTTAGCAGTACAAGGCTTATCGGCTGCTGCCACACTACTACAAGCTCAGAAGATGCAATTTTTTTTTTTAATTGAAAATGTAATCACAAACAACAAAGGTTTGGCGATAAATGTTATTAAAGTACTCGAGTAATATTTTTACAGCTTTTTATCTAAACAATATTGAAATAAACACCTTTATTATAGGGCGATAGAAAAGGCTTTATTATCTTTGGTTTTGAAGTGAGAAAAAATTTAACCGATTAATTAAACCTCTTGATAAATGTAAATACGTTGTTTTTCAGTGTATATTTTATTAATAACTTAAATCATTATAACTACAATATTTACGCATATCTTTAAATAACTTGAATTACACTTCTTAAATTTATTTATAATTACACTTACTGAGGTCAAATTTAAACTAAGTAAATACGGACTAAAAAAACAAGTTAACAAGATTGAGATAAGTGTGACTAACATAATCGATGATGAATTCTCAAAATACAAAGTATTGTGTAATGTATACTGTAATGGCAAATACATAATAATCAGATAATGCACACCTTAGCCAACCTAGAAAAATAACATTACAGCATACACAAACCACACTGCACTTGGAGTATGTTTGTGCTGCTGGTTAAGAGAGAGAAGACAGATGTCTATCTTTCTTTACATAAATATTTACTCTCACACCTTTGTGTCTAACTGCACATTTGAAGCTTATAATATTAGCTTCCTATTTGTACCAGATTGTCTTCATGTATTTTGCGTTTGCGTAGATTCTCTGCCATACAATATATTATTACTTCTGATGTTTAAGAATATTTACAGTAAAAATTAAACAAGAATTCAAATAATAAAACCAGTGATATATTCAAAATATACAGCCTAAATAGATGATGAACTAGACATACTAATAACTTTTGTGACCAAATTAATTTCTAAAAAAAAAAAATCATTAATTACTTTAAGGCGTCTACGTAAATATACATTTTGTATTCATGTTATTATTAACAAAATTTATGGTAATATCTTGAAATGTTTAAGAACTTTAACAACAATTTCAAATAACTGTAAATATATCTAATAATAATACAGTATTACAGCTACTAAATATACTTAACAATATTTAAGCTGTATTGAAGTATGTACTTTTTACAAGTATATTAATTTTTCTTTTCACGGTTCCCACAAATTTTAAAATCACCCTAAATCTTTTTTTCCAAAAATACTACCTCACACTTCTTGTAAGAGGGTTAACACCTCAGATAAGGATATATTTATCTTTGTACATTTGTGCTTAAAATATTTTACCCTCAATACTCCATTACAAAATAAAACGCTTGCTTACACATTTTAAATATAAATAATAAACGACTGACTTGTGTGTGATTTTCATAAAATGTCAAGTTGGATAGCCTACACTGTACCTGAAGCTTTAAATCTACCACAGTTACTTCGTGTTAAAAAAAAAAAGTTTTTATTTATTACATAGCATATGTTATTTCAGTTTATTTCATGTATTCTGTAACTGTGGGATTAATTAAATACAACTCTGATTTTAGTTAAGCCTTTAGATCTGTTTACATGTCCAACCATAATGATTTCCAGAACATCCTATATTTGCCTGACTTTCCATATTTATGAAAACCTAATGCTTTGAAAATATCTAGAAATAAAAACCTTAATATATATCTTGTATTATTTTAAAACACTTTTTTAAGAATATCAAACCTCAACAACAAATATAAAGAGAATAACATAACCGTAAATATTCTTTAAGTTAATTTTTACTTTGACATAGTTCATTTGATATCGTTAAGTTTATAATAAAATAAATGTAGCCTATAGCAGAACCACAGTTATATATAAGTTTTTTTATAACTTTTAGTTCGTAATCTGAACAATCCTTTAAAACCAGCTTTTTATCCATGGTTTTCTTCTCAATTTTCCATAGGATAATCCATGTTTCAGTCACATTTAATATAATACTGTTTAAAAAGTAAATGAATTGAATACTTGAAAGTTACGAGAAGAGAATATCTTACAGTAAAAATTATTTCACAAAATACACATCTAAAAAAAAAACTTTTTACAAATTTTATATCCAAATAAACAATAACGCATACTCTATGTAATATTTTGACAATACGTTTTTGTAAACTGTTTTTTAAAATAAGACATTAAAAAAACAGGAAATAAAACAATACAATTAATAAAATTGAAACATAACAAAAAGAAACACACTACGAATATATTGACAACACTAATACTAAAATAGTTAAATCACAATATTTTACTAAAAATATTATATTACAATAAACTCTAAACTAACCTCTCAGAGGAATAACTTAATAATAAACATCGGGAAGTCGTATTTGTGCTTTGAAGTACGTGTATTCATACAAAGGACCATAACTAATTTAAAAGTGAATTTCAAAAATATTTCACCTAACAAATATTTCATGTAGCAAATGTTTTATAAAAAAAACAAATGTTACAAAATAAGAGCTAAACAGATCTGTATAACTGGAATAAAAGTTAACAAGAGGTTATCTACTTTCTCTAGCCTACAATGAATCTGAAATGTGTAATGTCAATTCGAAATGCACACCTTGCCGCAGGGAATCTTGGGGCTTGACTGAGGATAAATACTGTAAGGTTTTAACAAAGCCTACCTGACCCAAAACAATTTTCACAAAAAAATAAATGCACTTTGTGTACAGTTTATGCAACATGCGACTTAACAAATACCATTAAACAGTTTAAGGATAGATGTATTTTTTCATTAATACTTTTTAATTTCAGTTTGATCTTAACATAAGTTTATTCATACAAAACTGATTTTACCCTTTCGAGTGCGCATCAAGCCTTAAAAAAAATAATATGCATGTTCTTTTTAGCCCATTTACATCATATTTCATTGGCCAAACTTCTGCTTGCAAAACTTTAAACCAAGATGTTATGTTTATAGGCTATATGTACATTTATTTATAACAATAAATACTTTCAATGTTTGCCACAAACAGACTGTCGATCATTTTTAGCTAACTGAGGTTACACTGTTTATTCCAATAAGTATAAGAGCAGTATATTTTAAACATTCACATAAACACAAAAATACTTGTAAAAAAAATTAAAATATTATAAAAATCTAACGGGTATGGAATTTTTTTTTTGCTGTGAGTGATCAACGTTTCAATAACATATTTCTAGACAAAGTTCTTAAAGGGGATGTTGCTACTGCAAACAGTTTTTACTGTATTTAACAATGGACTAAAACAAAATAAAAAATAAATCTGAAATTGATATGCTAAACATGGCCTTACTCTTGGTGTAATTCTTAATGTGCACCCAAAATATCTACTTCAATGTCTCCTCTGGACGCAAAGCTTAGATCAACATTAAGTAGAGGTCATCGTATGCTGTTATAGTTGTCTCAACACAAGTTTTGAAATTTAAATTACAATTTCCTGTTAGATTTTTGATGGATTACTTCTAAAGTGCCTTACTAAAATGTATAAGGACACATTTACACAAGTAGACCTACTAGTGAATAAATATGACAAATTTGTTTTCAATTTTTAAAAGATAACCCTTTGTCTCATATATATTTATACAGGCTCACGATCGACAAAGTTATTTTAAAATTTTGTTTGAATCTACTTCAGGGTTCAATGATTGTTAGATTGTTATTAACCTACATAACCTAGGAATAGTAGTTAGGAGCTTCATTGTATATGTTCTTATGTCAAATTTCTTAACAGATTTGTCTAAACAGCAAATATAACTGAAGTCCACATATTTTTTGTTTAAATTCTTTTTGAAATTTTAAATTAACCCCAAAATTTTTCAAAACCAACCTAAACATTCTAAATCCAAACTTTGCCTCACGGTAGTTTTTAATAGAAACTTCTCATTCGTTTAATGCAAAAATTTAAAGAAAAAATCAAAAGGACCGCACATCCGACAAGCCTACCAATGAAATACTAAAACATTTCAGACAGTATTACAGATCTATTTTACTGTACTACATAACCATTAAAAGTTATAATCTTAGAATGTAAAAAAATACAAATAAGTCGTTGAATTTCGTTGCTTATGAAAATATTTGAGAACAGCTAAGTAAAAAGAATTATACATTTGATTTCCACGTTTTCATAAAAATTATATTTCATTTTACTACAAGCTTATAATTGTAAATGAAACAGTAAAAATCCAAATGTCCAGATTAATAGAAGTCAGGGGTCGTTTAATTTGATTTCATATTGCAACAGATTTTTAAGTGTCAAAAGGCAAACACATTATCAAAACTTCATAATCGTTCACAAGGAATAATTTAGCAATAACATTTCTTCTGAGAAAATCTTGACAGTCTGTTGACATGTATGACAGAATTTTTATCGACAGCCTTTGTAACATCGGTTCTAGTCATGAGCGAACTTGTCAACCAAAAAACGCTCTGAAATTAAAATGAAGGGAACACATCAAAAAATTAAAATTTAAAAAATCATGGAAGCCTCATGCCAAAGATAAATAAGTGTACCTGGTCTAGCCATTCGTGGCTCTTGTAGGAGAAACACTTCTTTGACATAGTGAACACTTCCTCCTTTACGGAGTCAGTTCAGTTCGAATTAAATGGGCTTAATGATTTGTCCATGTTTCTTATGTTAGTTTTTTTTTGTTACAATTAACAATGAAGGGATACACTATTTTTTTATTGTTAGCCTATAATCTTTTGTAAACTGTAAATAAATAAGCTTTACGATATTTTGATCAGTTCAGGCTAATCTTTCATTGGAGAATATTGTAAACGCTGGTGCACTTTTTTTGTGAAGTGCACTTTTTAAAATGCAAAGACTTTATCTTCAAACACTTTTTTGTACACAGTTTTCACCATTTTTCTTTTGAAATTTCGCATTTATCACACGACCACATGTGTCTACTTTTTAAAAGTTTCACCCAAGATGGCAAACCACTTTTTTTTTAACTCATCCTAAAATAGTTCTGTAACTGAGTAGGTTCCACACATGCATTGATCTTCAAATTGCACTTGCATTTAAAAAATATCATTTTCACACTTTTCACCTCGTCTGCATAGTTGAAAAATGTGCAATATGAATAACTTTATTAATATGTTCCTGTTTTACATTAGTTATTTTTAATACTGGCGCAAATAATGAACATAGCGTTTTGAATGGTTTAGCAGTTTCAACCAACATTGTTAGTTTCTGAGTCTAGTTTGTAGGTGAACGGACTATCATTCACTTTTAATTCAGGGGTCCCCAAGGGGATAGACAAACCATAATAGCATTTCAAGGGATTTGTCAAATTAGCGGATAGTCCCAATACAAAACAATTTTTTATTTTTACTCAAGATTTATCAGTTCCAAAACACTTTCTTTTTACCCCACATTTTTGTAGCAGTTACTTTATTTGCATTGGGCAATGGCCGTACCACAGAGGCTGATATTCATTGCAATGTTTCCATTTTATATTCTTTCAAATGAAATTAGTATTATTTTGCACAAGAACGGTAACATTTAAAATTTCTTTATCTAATTGCTATAATTATCTAATAAAATAATTTATCTAATTGCTGTTGAGTGTTTAATAATTTTTGACAAAATTTGCCTTATTAACAAGTTAAAAGTTTTGTCCATATTTTTTTTAGAGGTAAGTTAACTTCTTTAAAAGCAAAGCCTCTTATAAAATAGTATTAAAGGAAAACAGTGCATAGAAAACATGTTGTTAAGACTCGCATCCCAAATTATGGCCTAAGTTATATATTCTTAAGTTAAATTCTGGCAAGTACCCAGGACTTTTAGGTTACCTGTCCATTGCCTTCCACTTTATCCTTAAATGTTTGAGAAAAGTTGCTTTCTAATTAATTTTCTCACTATTAAAATTCTCCCACCAACACCCTCAACATTTACCACCATTACTTCTAAAAAAAGGCTGTAAATACATTCAAAAACATTTTTGTAGCATCACATTGTAAGTATCATTTCCCCTTTTAAATATATCTTTCAATTGTCACAAGATAGAGACAAACATAAAATTCTTCCTCTTTAAAAACGAGACATCAAGATATGACATTCCTTGAAATATCAAATTTCCTTACAGATCGAAAAAGTATTATAAAATGTATGTATAGTGGATGTCTGAAGATCTTTAAATTTTAGCCACAGACTTATTTTGAATTCCAAACGATCTTAAAAAACCCACTTGGGGACCAGCTATAGCTAGAACTACCATTAGACAAGTGGGTAAGCCCTCGGAGCAGAATTGTTTGTTCCTGTAGGATACATTACTTACAAGGAACTATACATATTCGTCACATATATCACTTGTGGGAAATCACTCATACACAGGGGTCTGGAACGTAAATATGGGGCGGAATATGAAAACCGACCAGGAGGCAATTTGATATAAATATTTTTTTGCCAACTATAACATTTTTAAAAAAGTGAAGTTCACAAATATACTTTTTATTAATTTGTTTTTTATTCAGTCTATGTAAAAAAGTTTTTCAGAGGGGCAACTTCTGGCTACTGGTTTTGGGTGTAGTGTGCACAGACATGGCAGTTTTGCTGAACTGTTAAAGAAATTGAAAAAAATATGAACAATAAGGATAGCTATTCACGTTCTCCAGTTGGACAAGTGGAGTTTTACTGTTTCAATCTTAGCTTTACTCACAGTTCTTCTGATTTGCCTTTACAATTAAAACATGTTTATTGTTATAGGAAATTACTACTTCCATAAATTTTATATATATATTTGTAGTGTACTGGCAAAGCTTCAATTCTGTTTAACTATGGCATGGTTTTTGGAACTTCAGCTTTTGCAGTTCTTGTCACTTTATCAGAAAACATGTTAAAGGAATTCAGATCATAGCTGCCATTATACATACAGTAGAACCCCTCATAAACAACCATGTGTCCTCGCACAACTGTCGCTCTGACTAAACACTTTCTCTTATAGAAGCAGCCAGCTCGGCAGTTCTGTTTTCACCATGATAAAGTAAACAGTGCAGTTAACAGTTACGAAATAAACAAAAAAATATTAAACTTTTTCCACTTACCCGCCTACGGTTCCCTTCATTATACCTACATAGGTCCCCTGTATAGCTGGCATTTAAAATGTTTTCCTAGACTTGTATTTATTTTTACTGATTGAAACCCATATAATTCTGTAACATTATTAACATGACTGGATTTTCTATTTTTTCCCAACACAGTACATTTAGAAAATATAGATTTTTATTTTAGTTTTTGATGCTGAACGTCTCACATAGGTCAACGTAGCATGCTTATCAGCCTCTTGCCACTGGAGCTGATAAGCAACTCATGTGGTAACTATGCGGAAAACATGTTCAGTAAAGTCCTTGAAACGCTTACTGTGCTACAGCTTGATATTGTATAAAATTTTTAAAATGTCCAGAATAATTCTTTATTCTGAAAAAAGAATTATTCTTTATTCTTTTGTTAGATGGAGGGTTTAAACATGTTTTCTGTGTAGTTCTATAGTTGTAGAAGTAGTATTATGGCAGTTTTTGTAATTATACTTTTTTACTACCGTAACCTTTTTCTGCTTCTACAACTATCCGAACTTCTGTGTCATGACCATGGCAGGGTCCTGTAGGTGATGATTACAAATTCTACTGTATATATTTTTAATCTGTAGCCACACTTCAGCACCGAATCCTAGTCGACATCTAATGGAAGAATGAAAAGAATTTATTAAGGTAAATTTTAAAACTATATATATTAATGGCAGCTACGCTATGATTCCATTAATATGCTAAAGCTTAATGATGAAACACTGAAACATTGCTGACACAATACAAGGTATTCTAAGCAACCCGTATGCTAAAATTAAACAAAAATATATGAGTATTATTTCTTACTTAACAATAAACTAATTAGTTTATTACATTTTTAAAACAATCACTTAATCGAATAACATACTTTATCAACAAGCATTGAAAAAAATAGCAGAGATAAATCGTCACTACTCGTAACGATTTTTCAAAACTTTATTAAAGAAAGATTAGATGCAGACGTAATACTTTATAACCTTCTACTGAATGGCACAACGGAAAATAAAGAAGCAAAGCAAGATAAAGCACATCCTTTGATAGCGATAAAGCATACTTTTAGAGAAAGGACAATCCTAACTACAGAGTTACTTTACAGTAAGGACAGTATAAATATGTTTTCAAGTTAAAACATTACTAATACAATAATACAGTTGTAACGTTAGGAATCATCAGTTGCAAAATTAAGCAACTGAGTTTTTGTTTTTATATTGCATTTACAAAATCAAGAACATTAAATGCAGGATAGCCACAATTTTTGTACTGCCTTTCAACTACATTCAATTTTTAAATTATAAATATTAAAACTTATAAAACTCCTGGAAAATTAGGAACGAGAAAACCACACAACAAATAAAGGAATATTTGAATATTTATTTACAATTCTACAAATTAAATGCCAGCGGCTGATATTATACTAAGAAAAGTTAAATATAAGGATAAACTGCTCTAAGCATAGAATTAAATTGCCCTTTGCGGTCGATTCTCTTACATATGAATTTCTAAATTGTTTTTACTGTCTGTCAGACTGAACGTACCAGTCCAGATTTATGCTGAGATTATAATACAAAGCAACGTTAGTATTAAAATGAAAGTTTATTATTCAGATCCTGAATGAAAAATGTGACACTGTTAGAGAATTTATTCAGCAATAATTTTACTGAGAGATCAGATTATGAATCAATTTCTTGTTCGAAAATAACTCAATGTGAGAAAGGTGCGTTTTGCTGTTTGTTCCATTTTTTTGTTACTAAAATGGCAACTCTTTCATGGCACCCATACCTTTATTTTAATTATTTATTACTGTTTAAAATGGCATTTAAATTGGTTTATGCCATCCTTGAACTTGCTTCTCTTTTCTCATATTTCTTAAGGTAGAATTTTTTGCACACCATTTTATCAGTCCAACTTTTTGAATAAAGACAGACGTCATAAAATGTGTTGTAATCAACTTTACGTAATTTATACAATTATCATTCTTATCGTCGATTAAACTTTACTTCATATTAGCTTGTAATAAATGAAATTCCTGCAAGGCGGACAGTGTCAAAGGTTTTTCTTGAGTACTGCTATTTGTATAATGCATTGTTGTAACAAATAAAGTATGATTTTTGATAATTTCAGGTACAAAACAAAAAAAATCTTAACTAAAATATACAGTAACACAAATATACCATGCTTTAAGTTATCCATTCTACATCTTTACAATTAAAATGAATGAGGGGTATTTAAACGGTATTTATACCTGAATTTTCTATTATCCAGCCCACCTTGTCACTACTTTTTACGAGCGAGTATACTGTAGCGAAGAATGCACTGCAAATTACAAATTGAAACAGCACATGTAAGAGGAGAAGATGTATAAAACATTTCTTAGATATAAAACAACAGTTTTTACTTCGACCGTAAAGGGTTAAAATAATTGTAAATATAAAAAAAACTTCCCAAACCTGAATTTCATTATATACAAGAATACTGAATTGATTTAAACAATGCAACTTAAATAAACATTTTGTCTTTTATAAATTTTCTCAATTGTAGCCAGCCTGTACGACTACTCTATAATACTTCATATAAAAATGTGTCAATACTGAACCTATACGATTAATGTTATTGTAAAACCCCTTGTAGAATAGATAAAATTCAATATTCTTCTGCAAGTAATTACTTAATAGTTGAACAAAGTTTTTACAACTACTCTTACCTATACATTTGTACAAGATAATATAATCATTGTAAAATACATTGACGTTGAATTTGAATTACCATTCGTCTTTCACAGTAACACTCAACAACATGAAGAAACATTCTTATATTATGAAAACCATTTATTGTATTAAAAATGGCACCACTTCAATAAACATCTTTATGCATAAACACTTCATAATTCCTAGAATTGAAACCAAGCCAACAAAAGACTTTATTGTTGAGAAAAAAACAACTATAAAAATGTTTCATAACATTTACTGTTGTATGAAAGAAGAAATGATTTAATTAATTCTACTCAATAACTTTGTTATTTTAACACTTATACTTTAATCTCTAGTATAAAGTGTAACAATACCTAGTATTCTTTTGCAAATTACGTTTTCTTCTTAAACTACAACAAACTTAAAAACCCTTGCGTAAACATTATGCCTAATGGAATGTTCAATTTGTGCCTAAGCTAATAGTCTTCGTTCTTTCAAAAATATGCTCAATTATGAGTGAGGTATAATTTATTTACAGTTAATCGTCAGTCTAATTTTACCAATACATATTTCACAATTTTTTTTATGCTCGTTTTTATACTTCTAGTTACTACTCTAACCATATAGAACATTTTATTTGCTTAAAGTCTGTACTTTATGCCAGCTGGACTAATGAGGTCAAAGGATCAGTGTTAACGGCAAAGGAAAAGGAACGGGAGTAAATACAGCTCAGAGTAAGAACCTTTAAGGTTTGTTCATCTTTAATCTGGTCCCAATGTTGACACACGTATCTCCACTCCAAAATGATTGGATTATAAGATTATCCATCATGCACTAATTACTCTGTGATAAGGCAGCAGTCCAGTCTATTGGTCGCTAATTGATTAATACAGTTCAGATTCTATTCAAAGTTAGAACTCTGATTTTTTTATGTTTTCATTATGTCAATTAATTTATGTCAAATTTAATAATTTTAATTACAAACTATTGGGACATGTTGACGACTCGGAAACAGAATTGATTATTTACTAGAAAATTAAAACATACGAAAGGTACGTGGTATTATTAGGCCTACACTAATTTATAGCATCTTATACGAGTTATATTTTTAATACGTTCACAAATTACACATGTCTACCTATTGCCACTCCTATTTCTTTACACTGGGCCCAGACTAAGGATGAACAGACTTCAGGTGATTTACCAAATCGACTACCGATCCCCGATGCTGATTTTTGCCAAAACATTAACAAACCTATACAGCTTAAACTAAGACACGACTACAAATATAAGTACAGCTGTTTAAAAATTCACAACCATACTTCACCGCCCACGATTTCACTTTAAATGAAATACCGTTTTGTAAAAATAAGGGAACATGTATACTTTCAAAAATTAGTTTTATATTTCATAAATAGTAACTATTTTTGTATTTCACAAGAAAATAAATCAGGCCTATTACGTTTCTAAAAATATTTTAAGCAATTTCTTCATCAATTTTTTTTTTTGTGTTTAACGTCCGACTATTGTTTACACTTGAGCTAATGCAGACGATGGGATGATTTATAGCGTTTGAAAATGCCAAGCCCTGGCCGGGAATCGAACCCAGAATATACGGCTAGATTTTCTAAACCATAAAACATCCAAAAAGTACAATAAATTACAAATACACCTAATTTTAGAATAATCTGGAAGACTAACATTAGTAGTCCCCATTATACATAATTTTAATTTACGCTAACCCTTTGCGTTCGGAATGCAACTATGCGTGGCTATTCATGATCTTCTAATTAGATCGGATAAATATTTACTGCAGCATCCCGTAACTCGGGCGGGCCACTATATGTGGCTTGCACTGTTTTGCTATTAAGTTCATCACATTTCACATCGTGTACAAATATTTGTGTACATTAGCCCTCACAACTTAATCACGTTTTTGGATACAATTTTCCAGTTAACATTTTCGTCACTAAATCATGTGATATTTATTGATATAGATATTAATAGTTTTAAAATATGCATTTTTTAAAATATATAAACTACTATGTTTATTTTTGTAACTATGTGTGAAAACGTTTTCAATTAATATTTTCATTTATACAACAAGTATAATTTTATGAAAAGCATTAATATTAATTATATTTAAAACAAGCTTTCAGTTATTTCAACACTACTATAATTATTATTCAAATATAAAAAACTAAATGCCAACTTAATATAACCTAATTAATTTTAAACAGTACAAATTCAAATTTCAAACGGACTAATGCACTAATAATAATTTTTTTTAATAATAAAAAATGTTTGTAATAGTGCATTTTTAATTAATTCAATAAAAAGTTACTAAAAAACATAATCAAGTTCAGTAGCACTGAACTTATACCGTATGAATAAAAACCCAAACTTGTCAACAATTGCAAAATGCCAATACAGGCTAATATAAAGCATTTATTTAAATTTTGACAAAAATGGTTTATAGTAGCAATATCTAAAACTTGCCAAGTATAGACGCTTGGCATGGAATGACGTAAATAGTCAGAGTGTAAATAAATAAAGCGATAACAGCTGAATATATGATCTCAAAAGCTGAGTCAATGACTTTCAATTAGATCAGTCATTCTGTGATATTTTGCAGCACTTCCCAAGTATATTGGCTCTATCTAGAATTTAAAAGAAAAAATAAACAGCACTGGAAAGTAAGGCCACTATGTGTACGAGCTGAGCTATAATGGAGAAGCAGGCGTTACTACATGTGGCCCGTCCAAGCTGAGATGATAGAATGCTACTTAACATCGACAACATAATTCAGCAAAAATACAATAACCACCAGGCATGACCTTCTGAGCTGAGAAGAAGATCTGAATTACATAACCGACCGCAAAGGGTTTATAATCTCGATCCTGGAACATTACACCTTATAACTAATGTTGTTACGCCCACTTACATTACTACTTTTGAAATTAAAACTTTAAAGGAAAGTTTTATTTATTATTAAAGGTCTTCAGAAATTTTTAATTATAAAAAAAATTTGTATTAGAAGAACATTTTGTTTTCATCACAAGTATTAACCCTTAAACATGGCCCCCACATGAACTTTCGGGTACGGAACCCAAAATCAAAATTACGCCCCTTAATTTAGAATAGATATGTGTTTTTATGAAGAAGAAAAAGTTCGTCACCTTAAACCCATAATAGGTTTTATTTAATTTATTGGTTGGTTTTATTGTCTGTTAAACATTAATTTTACAGTTAACAAATATCTTTTAAATTTCTCCCCTTAAATTTTTGTGACATACCCACAAAAAATGTCATACCCGGGACCTGTGCCCAGGACCCTCAGGTGATCTTGGACCTCCTCTGTGGAGGCCATGCCCTTAAAACGTAGCACAACTTAACTGTTCAAGTATGGTTTAAACCTATAAATGCAAAATCACAAATACATTCTTAAATAATTCATAAAACTTCTAAAAATATAGTGCAAAGAGACAACTTGTTTATATTTAGAAAAAATATAGCACCAAACAACTAAAATCTGTTTTCTCAACCTCATTTGATATACTATATGATAAATGCTAAGCAGGAGCTGTTTTACATTTGACTGTGCATCGATATAAATAATATGGATTGCCTTCTGAATAAAATATTAGTTGCGTAAGTGGTCTATATAGACTAAAGTCAAAGGACAACTAAGACCTCCCATTCTCGTGCAGAAGATTTGTAAAGTTTTTGTTTCAAAAATTTCATATATTTAACAGAGTAGGGAAAATGTCACTTGTTCCATATGAACTGCTGTATCAAATTTTATGCGGTTTCAAGTACAATAATATGTTTTAAATTAAAAAAAAATACTTGCACTATTAAAAATTACGACATGAAATTCTCAATTAGTATTTTTATAAATTTATTGGTCAAGAATATTTTGACAGCAAAAAAGTTGTTAATAAGTTTACAATTTAAAAGTTACATTTAACCTACTTTCATAAAATGCTTACAGTTTGTCCACAAACGATGATATAAAATCGGCTTGACAGATATGACATTCATCACCTGACTCATCTGTGTATACTGCTCTATTACTCAACACTTGTTCTTAAAATTCATGTGTATTATGCTTTTAAAAAAATATGTAAATTTTTGTCTTGTTTTAATTTGTTGAATTTCTATTATAATTATTTAAAATGAATTTAATACAGCTTTATGCATACAAAAAAGAAAAATAACATATTTCAATTTCAACAGCTTCTAAATAATTTTTTGATAAGACTGTACAAAATGAGATAAATATTTGCAAATTATTTGTACTTCATAAAAGAAATTGTTTAAAGTTATGTTAATGAAACTGACAAACAGCTATGTTCTAAATAGTCGATATATTCTCTTTCACTTTGACAATGTTTTGTTTCTTATTAATTACTCTGTTTATTTTCAGAAATATTCTGTAAGTATCACACAGGCAAGTTAAGTTACAAAAGTTCAGTTATTTATAATGTAACTTCTGTAAAAGATATAAAAAAAATAAATTTCAATAAAAATAATAACTGTTATTGTACCTAAGCTGTATATTTTTATTTCAAATATTATTACAACATACCCTTCTCTTATTTTGAGAGTAAATATTTTAGTTTTTGTCGAATAAAAATTGCTTTCAACTGTTGCACTGCGAAAAACGTTATTTATTCTTTTTATATTCTTCTTCTTTTCTGCTAGGATTATTTTCCAATGTTCAGTATAATAATCTGCCTTCCCTAGCTTCGTCAATTCTTCTTTCGTTGATGCGTTTCGGAGAACCCCCACCTTCAAAAACTATTTCTATATTATGAGTGTAGATAGAAGCGTCAATGAAAGAAGAATTGATGAAGCTAGGGAAGGAAGATTATTATACTGAACATAGAAACGTTATTTAATTCAACTACAGCACTAAAAAAATGTTTTAGTGAATGTACAGTAAAACAGTAGCTTACGCAGCAGGACATATTATTTGCGAAATTTTTAATAATAAAAATTAAGCAATACTAAACAGTACATTGAATAATTTCCAGTGATAAATATCGACAAAACCTCCCGTTATAGCTGCATAATACTCTTTCTTTACATTTTTTAATAACCTAACATTTTTCTTTCAAAAGTATCAGTGTTAAAATATTGCATTCAGGATGCGCATGGCTAAACTTTCCCAGACACAGGATCAGTGCACAGTGATGTGTTCGATTATTTGCACAGTGCACAAGACGGCAACACAAGAGCCGCAATACGAACACTGGCTATTTCTTAGTAAAGCGATTTTTTTTTTAATACAGTAACCGTTCGTTTTTGCTAAACTGCAAACGTTCAGAAATTAGTAAACAAATATCAACATTTCCTTTTAACTTTTACAATTTCATTAGAGAAGCTGATGTTACTTACATTCATTCATTATTTTTCTTGACAATTCATTTGGGAGAGGCAATGTTTTTAAAAACAAATACTGAAGTATACTAAATTGAAGGGCCAAAAGGCCCAAAACTAGCATTACAATGCCCCGTCAGATATCGCTTTTCAAAAGTTCCGTACTCTCAAAAAATAAAATCCTGCATATGCTGCAGTAGTAAAATAAAATACAAACTGTTGTCTATACGGTAATGTATTTACAATGCTGTCACAGCCGACAGTCCCTTCCAGAGTATTAGGGGAGTTCAGAATAGTTTGCACATTTATTTCATGCAAAGAGCAATCCATATTATATAAGTCGATGTGAATGTTTGTTCTCACTTTTTGCAAAGTTGCAGTTTAGGTTATAGTGCATTCTTTGTGAGATTTCATATTATGTATACATTTGGATAAACAGAAACAATGTATAAATTATTACCAAATGGTTATGGTTTAAATTTGTTTTTAGACAGTATTTATCAAGATACTTTGTTCTAAAAAGATCATTAATTGAACGACCTCAATAAAGACAGGAATATTATTTTTTTGTAGGAGATATTAGTGATGGTAACAGGGATTTGGGGTGTAAATTACAAGTTCTACAAATATATATATATATATATATATATATATATATATATATATATATATATATATATATATACATACACACACACAATAGCACATCAGGAATAAATACTTATTTTAACATTAAGTGGGAGATAGCATGTAAGTTAGGCTCAGCGTTTTAAGGGTTAAATTGTAATCTCACTAAATCCGTTTAATTTCATATTTTATAGTATATTCTATATTACACCTTTTTTATTTTGCTAAAAATTAGACAAAACTATAACATATGAATGCTAGGCCTAACGGCTGATTTATCACTAACTTTACGTATTGCTGTTATATTATGACAATTCAAAAATTTTTAAATTCTACAATGTATAGATGCAAATGATTACAAAATTTTACATGATCAAATATACCTATAATTATAAAGAGAATTTCCTTTAATCAAATACGTGTATAATTAATTCAAGGTTAAAAACGACTATTAGCAGAAATAATTACATTTCTTAGTATGGATGACTCATCTAAATTGCATCATTAGCTATTAACCGTAAATCGTATATTCAATAACAAATGTTAAAAACTTTCAAATTACTTAACTAAACTGTTAATTTTACCTGCTTCCATTATTTATTACAAACTTGAATATCAAAAATATATTTCTCTAAAATTTACTTATACTTTTAAATCTTTCTCAATTTTTAGAGTAGATGTGAAGAGCTTATCGTGGATTAACAGTGCAGGAAGAAGGTAAAATATGAAAGACTTTTTCAAGATACAAGTTCTCTACTTTTTACAAAAATACATTACTTCCAACACAACCAGGAGTGTACTAATGCGAACTGTAAAACAACAACAGATATAACTAAACATTAGCCTAATTTCATTGAGGCATGATTTTTTTTAAACAGAAAATAAATTAAAAGTACCAAAATATTGAATCACAATAATGAATAAAGCTTATAATAATCGTTGAATACAAACATAAGCTTCACTTTTAATAATTCCTATACTTCTTAGTACAGAACAAATACGTATTCTTAAAATTAAAAATTTCTATTGCAATTAAACACATTCGAAATATTTGTAAGAAAACTTCTTTATGCCGCTTGGAACTAAAAAAATCTTACAACTGAAAAAAACATAACAAACAACATAACAAACAACAATCCTTTTAAAAACTTGAAAAAAAGAAAAAACTTAACCCTTAGCAAATAGTTAATGTCTACAACTTCGTGCACTATTTTCCTGCTAAGAATGGTTGATATTTAGGGCTTATGTGGGTGGGTAATAGGTTGAGACGACAATATCAACATTCTTCAATGAATTCCTTTCTACGATGAGACCCAATTAAACTTGACAAGTGCAAAATATATTTGTTATATATCTGACCGAATATAAATAAATTTATTTATGTAAAAAATATAAATTTAGATGAAAAGTCTACTTAGAAAGACAGCTGGAAAATGAAATACAAAAATTTGAAATAGGCCCACTTTTTGTAAAAATATTTTTTTGCAGATTGTGAGTATATTGAAGTATTTTAGCACATCTAAAACAATAATGCCTTTCTTAACTTTTATAGCCTACAGTGTTACACAATAACAATATTTTACACTTAAGACTATACAAATAAAAATACGTGTTTAAGGAAATATTTGCGACATATTCACTTTCTCGCTAAGGGTTAAATATTAAAAATAAAAAAATATAACTTACTTGCCTACATTCGTTGTTTATATAATTTTATGATAGTCATACATTTTGTTTAAATACAACAATATCAGAATTAAATTAATTTAATTAATTATATTTAATTTTGTTTACTCCCATTTTATAAATGTATATAAACAAAAATTATTTTAAAGAATAAAAGAAATCTATACATTTTCTATTAAAGGCACACATTTTTTTGCTTACCTTTTTTAAAACTTTTCTTTTAAAACATATTTTACGTAAATTTATTTTTAAATTGAAACCACTAACTATGGAGACTCTAAGTTATATACAAGGGGTCGTAAGTATTACTAAGTACCTAATAAATATAATCTTATGCTAATCAATGGTCTGTAACGATACAACAAAGGCTAACTGTTGGGAAATTATAATCTATGGTTAAATTTAAAAAGTACGCCAAAACTGTTTCGGACATAATACAAAAGTTTAGAAATGATATGGATATTGATATGGAATAATACAAAAATACCTTTAGGCTGGAATAAGTTTACAGCTTTTGAACAATATCATATTTCTTTTTAAAATCAAGGGAGTCTTTCTTCGGGTCATATTTTTTGCGTTGGGCCAGCTGGGCTCGTAATTCTTTAGCGGTCATATTCAAATTTAGAGTTGTGTTTTTACTGTTTCGATCCAAAGTCCCATTCTTGCTGCCGCTGTTTGATGTCGATTTAGGACTTCCATGTGTTGATGATAATGTCTGAAAAATATTTATTAATTAATAACACAATGCGATATAACTAATTTTGAGTTTTTTTAACCCAAAATGCTCTTTGTACAGAAATACAACCACCCCTAAAAAAAACATACAATTTGTTTAGTTTAAAGCCAAAAATAAAGTAAATATTTATTCACTCAGCCCCTTTTAAATAATTTAAGAAATGTGTAAATTTGTGGAATATATTCACGTAATTATTTAAAGTTAACTTTCAAATTCCTTGCGAAGCTAGGTTGAATCTTTTAATAAAACCACAAAAGTACTCTTATTATTAGTTTTATAAATAAAGCTTAAACAGGCAAGATAACCGATAGCCTGCTTGATACCAGTTTTGCTGATAATTTGATAACACTGTTGAATTATTTACATGCCATAAATATAGCAAATACTGTGGGCCTACTGATGAATCATTGTATAGCTCGTCTATCCACTCGTGGTCCTCAAATAAAGGATAACCTAAGTTGTAGGAGTACAACTACAAATTAGACCCTAAAAAAATAACGGAGTTGGTTGAACGTGCTAAACCATTCAAAACGCTTTTTCATTATTTGCACCAGTATTAAAATAACTTTAATGTAAAACAGCAATATATTATAAAATTATTTATAATACACATATTTGTCAGTTAAGGACTATAAAGTATATACATTTATTTTTCAAATATACAGGTTAGGCAAAAAGTCTGAAAATGGCACTTTTTAAATGCAATTGAAATCTGAAGAGGTGCAAGTTATTATAAAATTATTTCGAGATGAGTTAAAAATATTGGTCCATCATATTCAATGCAACTTTTTAAAAAATTGGAAGGTGGACATGTGACACGAGTTAAATGTCAAATTTGAAAACAATGATGAAAACTGCATACAGATATCTTACTGTTTCGAATATAAAGGATTCATACTTTAAAAAAGTAACAAATGCTAATAATAATAATATTCACTAAAAACAATAAATATTAGTATCTCTTCTTTGTTAACTGCACTAGAAATTGTAAATGTTTATGTTACATGATAGAATTTGTAAACCCACATTTTGTAAAACCCTTGCGACTCACAAATGTACTGTCACATAAAAGAAAAATACTGCATAGCTGAAAAAGATGAGGAAATAATTATTGAAGTGAAGTGACTGTACTCACTGGCTGGGAGATGAAGTGCAGGGTTTCACTACATTAGCTAAAGAAGCCATGAGCGGCAAGGTAAGCCTAAAATTAATTGAAAACCTCAAATTAAGGTTATAGATCTAATGCTTTTCAATTTCCTTCCAAACTGCGAATTTCTTTTAGAATATAATAATTTGCTACAATGACAAAATTTGAACAAAAACTGATGAACCTATTTTGAAAAACTACACACATTTTTTAGTTTATTTCAACAGCCGCTAATCACATTATTTGATGATATAGGAACCACTCATTTTGCTTGGGTTGCAAAATCCATACATATAAATAATATTTTTCAAATTAATTATAGCCTACTATGAGAAAAAATTAAAAAAATATTAACAGTTTTTTTATCAAACTTTTGATCTTAGTGAAATTTCTTTTGACCAAACAAAATTTTTTCTATATTTTGGAAATTTAAAAAATGGCCCAAAAAGATATGAGCAAATGAGACCAACAAGCCGAATTTCATAAAAATCAGTCATTCAGTTCAATCTCCAGACAGACACACACGTGCGCGCGCGCGCGAGCGCACACACACACACATAAACAAAAAACCCCATTTTTGTATTCAGGGCACCTGAAAAGTAAAGATTAATTAAAATATCAATATTACTATACTTAATTTATATTTTTTACAGTAAACAGGTAAAATTAACCTGAAATAAAATTTTTAAAAATTATATATTCATGCTGCCCATTGTAGGCAGTGTTTAAGGAACATGTCATTTTATCGAAGACGGTGTGAAACTAATTTCAAAATCACTGGAACAACAAATGTAATTTTAAATAGTTCCATTGAATGTGAGAAGTCATGTGAAATGTTTTGGCACGGAAGACTGCTTATCAGACTTTAATAAAAATCAATAATTACGCTTACAGAAACAAAACAAAGTTACGATTTATGAGAATTGATTGAAGATTAAGGACTGTAGTCAAGCTATATTAATTGTTTTAATTATTTAACTATTATTGCTAAGTTAGTGGCATGTTGAGCTTATACAGTTACGGTGTTACAGGCTAGTAAACTAGGCCTAATTGTATCTAATGCAATACTTAGAAAAGAACTGATAAGCCTCTCCAGGAATTTAGTACAGTATTAGCACTCAAGAATGCCAATGTGTCAACATCCAACATATCATATGGACATAAATTTTACAACCAAGATTATCGCGTAGGCATACTTAGTCAACTCTTGAGTCAGCTCCCCAACTTGCAAACAACCAATTAAAAAAAAAATGCAGAAAACACACTTTAGCAAATTTATTCAATGAATTGAGTCTCCTTGCAAAAAAAACTAAAATTAAGAATTTTAATATTATTTTTTATTTCAAATCCTTTAGAAGCAAAGAGTATTCATAATTTCGAGGTTAGCAAATATTTGCTAAAAACACTTTGGGTAAAAAACAACTACAACACTCGGTAGGGAACAGTGACATAAAAACTGACACACAATAATGACAAAATTTATAATTTTCGAGGTCATAAATATAAATGGTGACACAATGTTTTCTGAATCCAAGTTCAGCCATAAAGAGAGGGGGGATGAGTAAATGATGAACAATTACATGTTAAAAATTCCAATTCAGTCGTTAGGATGATTGATCACATCCATGGCATAATAAAACTGTTTGACATCAAGTAGAAAATTGAGATAAATACTTAGGTTATGCCGGGTAACTGGCTAATAATTTGTGCATGGGCCTAGTATTATAATAATTTGAAATCAAATCATTTTTTTTTTTTTTTAACGTCCGACTATTGTGTACACTTGGGCTAATGCAGACGATGGGATGATTTATAGCGTATGAAAATGCCAAGCCCTGGCCGGGAATCGAACCCGGGTCCTCGGGGTGAAAGCCCAGTACACTATCAACTAGACCACCGAGGCGGTTGAAATCAAATTATAAAGGCTATTTATAATACATATATATTTTAGTAAAAAGTTTCAAATTGTAATGTTTTAGTAAAAAGTTTCACATTCTTACATCAACATTCCATTCTTTTACTGAACTCTGTTGTCAGGTTACATCAGAAACGATGTTAGAAGTTTAAATAAGGTAGAAAGGACGAAACAAATGATAAAAAACTACCTGAGGATCAGAGTGTAGTTAAGTTGTCATAAACATCTAATCAGTAGGCTATATGTTGCTAATTCATGTTATCTATTATCGACTGTCAATTGTATTATTTTCTACGGTTGATAATTTTTAAGGACAAGAAGGAAGGTGTCTATGGACCATTAGTACACGCTCATTAAGAAATAAATGCTTTGTTGTATGCAACTGAAGGTTTTTGCAAGTACAAGAACATCTATCTAAAATAATATAATTACATTATTTATTAATATTGTCACAATTCTAGTTCTGTCCAATCAACTTGTGTCAATAATTTTCGGGTGTCACATTTTCAGAACTTTTAATGTACTTCACAAAATATAATGCATTAACACTAAGTTATAGTGACAAAGCTAGGAACAGCAGTAAACTCATCAATATAACTTCTTTTTAGTTTTGGGTAACAAAACTGAAATATTTAGTCTCACTAATGTGACTGTTGTTTTTTTTTTGCAACTTATAACAAAATTCACTAATTAGTAGAAAACAGATTTTAAAAAGCAATTTAATAAAAAGATCCATTAGCTGTAGGTTTGCTGAATGGTAATGTTTTTTTATATAATTATTTTCAAAAAGTAAAACGAACAATAAAATATTAATGAAGCGAGAGGTTTTTTTATTGTTGTGTTGTAATTGAAGTTTGTTTCATAAATGAAGGCCTAATAAACACAATAGACTGATCTAGACAATGTTAGATGGGCTAGGCAACTTACAACTGAATAAAACATTCCTACGTTATGACAGTAACTAACTACTGTATAGTCTGTCAAGTGATGGTAAGCTGGAACTGCTGGGATGTTTAGATCGTCACTGTTGCACACAACACCCAGGACTAATCTGGCCCATCCGTAACTCACATCCATGAGTTCTTATACGATAAAACAGCAATTTTTCATCGCAACTTTCACTAGTTTTGTTTAATAATTAAGCTAGGCGGTCAATGTGTCTAAGACATCGGTCAGCCGGCTGCATCTCTAACCTGAGCACTTCAAGGTCGTAAGTCTGAGACGCAGTTTCTGCCACCTTTAACACCAGCCCCTCGACCTCATTAGTCTAATTAGCATAAAGCATGGATCTTAAGGAAAAAATTGACTGTATAATACAAAAAAAGATACAAATTTTAAAATAAATTTGGCTGTAGGTAAATGTTAGTTAATTTTCAAATGGTTTTTACACATTTTCTGTATGAAAATACATCATCCTATTTATAGTAAAATGCAAGATTGACTCTTCTGGTTAATTAAACATGCACATTATTATAAACTTTTCTTAAACCTTTACCACAGGCTTTCCACTAAAAAAAGTTTATTTAAAAAAGATTAATTCAAAATTTTAAAAGGATGGTGTTTTAACATTTAAAAAAGGAGTAATTACTAGATCCCAGGCTAGGAAAGAGGGATAGAAAGTGTTCAGACAGGCCTCCTCCACCTGGTGTTGGCAGGTACAAACATCAATTGCACATTACTTAGGCCTTTCTTCATTCTTGTACAGACCTTTCTCTAATAATGTATTTATCAAATGTAACGTTTTATTTTAGTCGTATTTTACTTCTGGCCTGATCATTCAAGTATTTGCCCTGAATGTTTTGTCTAAATATTTTAACACAGGTCTAGACATCCAGGCTTACGTTCTCTTTGCACGTTTATGTTTTAAATTGTACTTGAGAAGGAGAGATTTATCTTGAAACATCATGATACACAAATAACGGCTAATGTCAACATAAACTGTTATATTCAATCTTTAACTAGCAATTTTAAAAACAGAACTACACTCACAATAGAAAAAAAAATGTTAATTCCATTAAGGCGGATTCAAGATGGCACTGAAAATATGGAAACAATTTTATATCAAAATTAAGTATAAAATACCCAACAATTATTACTGTTCGCAAATGATGTGATGAAATTTAAGAAAAATTATGAAAAGGGACACTTTTGTTGAAAAAAGACTCACATGTTGTCTTTAGATAAATATGCTGACGACCAAATAATTGTTAAAGATATGGATGATATATATAATTATTAAAAGCTAATTAAAAGATATGAGAAGTATTATTTACACATAAATATGAAAAAACAATACATAATCCTTGTTACAATCTTTACTTTTACATACTGACAAACGTGTTATCAAATATAGAAAGAAGTTTAAATAACTAAGTGTAGAAATATCATTGGATGGGAAAGAGGAACAGGACATGAATAAGATAAGGACGGCAAAGTTTATTGTAGGCATTTCCATCCGGTATTGTGAAACAAAGCGATACTAAACAAAATTGGAATCATGAAATAATGGAAGCAATGAATAAGAGATTTAGAGGATGGTGATACTTAATGGAAAATTTCACAAGAGCACATGACAAAACACATATCATATCATCTTTATTTATATTATTTTAATTTAGATATGTTAACTAAAATATTTTATGATATTTTAGTATCATAATATGTTAACTAAAATGTTATGATGCATTTTTTCCTCTATAACAAACCTATAGCAAAAATAGGCTACTTGTGCATGTGTGTGTGTGTGTGTGTGTGTGTGTGTGCGCGCGCGCACTTGTGCATACATGTGTATTGAGAATTAAACAGTTAATAATTTAAACTCAATGAAAACATAAAATTAATTTTTAATGAAAACAGGGTGTTTATTTAAAAAAAAACTTTACTTGATTATAACTGAAAATCCATTTACAAATTGGTATGTTTTAAATATTTTAAAGAAGTTTTATCATTAAGATTACATTTGTTAATATTTTTATAAAATTTCCAAAAAAATTAACTAATTAAATAATTCAAAAAGATTGAGCAATCTTCCTTGTATTCAGCTATTTTTTTTTAAAGCCTAATAAAAGCAGAAATACTACCTCATCAGAAGAATTTGTTACACACACACACACACACACACACACACACACACACACACACACACACACACACACACACACACACACACACACACGCACACGCACACACACACACGAAAAAATTACTTTTTAAAATTTGGGACCTGTAAAAGACCCATTATTCATTTTTTTATGAACTTTATTTTTGGTATAAACCATAAATTATTTATACTTTTAACAATAAGAAAGTAAAAACAACTTAGTTTACTAAATATATAAAAATAAAATTTATATCCAAGTAAATTTTTTACCCAAATAGAACATTAAAATGAATCTATGTAAATTCTTTCCTTTACAATTTGTAGACTATTATTAATTAGGCTCTTATGTGGCATTTACATAAAACATAAGATAGTACACTGCAGAGTTGTTAAATGACTACCATGTATAGGCTACTCATAAATGAAACATTGACAAAAACTTGAAATTTAAAGGATTAATTAAGGTTGAAGGCCAAAGAATTGTATTTAAAAAAATCAGTTTTTATCTGAATATACTGTGGAAATTCAATAATAAAACTCTACTAAAGCTGATGTAAAGATTAATTATTTTGACCTCAAATCTGTTCCCCATGAGAGCCTACAGAGGACAACAGTGGTCTGGTGAGTGCTGGTATACAAGGAAACTCTGAGACATTTAGGCCTACCGTATTATGTAATCCACAAGAAACTTTAACAGTATTTGATTACTGCTATTTAAAGATGAGCAAAAGAAAGGAATACTCTATATAGTTCTTGTGCATTGGAATTACTCAAAAAACATTTATAATTTAATAACAAAGATGTACAAACTAATTAAAACTGGAAAGTAGAAATGAAAATAGGACTAGTTCTCAATTGTTCAAATGTTTACGATGCAAGTAGATTATCTGAAAATATGGAAAAGAAAAATCAATTTTTATGGCTTTGTCTGTTTACAAGACCCCTGAAGAAAAAATAATTTTTGCGCACGCAAATGTTCACTCAAATTGTAGCCTAGTTTGTCCAATTTATGATTGGAACATAAAATACTCCATGGTTTTTCATATTTCAGGACCATTTTTCGAGTCCACAGTTGAAGGTAGTTTAAAATTAAAATATACTTTCATAAAAAAAAATACTTCCAATAACAATGAGTTACATATCAGTATGGAATAAATCCACAGTTTTCATACAAAAACAGTTGCTTGATCATTATGTTTTATATTTTTGCTCTATAATAATAAGCTTAGGCTAGGATATGCATGTTGTGAAGTGGATTTACCGCTATAAATATCACCACACCTGTATGTAGGCTACATTAAATATTGCGATCATAAAAAAAATATATTAGCAAAACATTTATTTGCCTTAATAACAAAGCATTAATTTCAGCATAACCAACTGACAAGCAGCTGAACTAAATGTTTATTTAAGCGTGTTGTGTTTCTGTAAATAGAATACATATAAAGAGAGAAATATAAACCTTTACTGTACTAAATATTTCCACATATCTGGATTAAGGAAGAAACAGAAAAAAAATGCAGGTTATGTTATGCAGGCTATTTAAGAACATAGGCCTAAAAATTTAATCCCCACAATTAATTATAACCATGAAAACAGATTGACATTAAATTCAAACTTTTTAAACACATTTTTTCCATCCCAAGATTCTACACAACTTAAAAATCTTAAATGGCTATCATGTCATGAGATCTGTTCAGTAAACTATTCAGCTTATCTTTTTCCCCATCCAAAAAAACAAACATCTACCTATGTGCAAATACTAACAATATATCACATGACTTCAGCATAAGCTGCCCACTTCAACAATATGTGTTCCTCCATTTACAAACCATAAGTGTGAAGATGTTATGTAGTAATTTTTCATTATTTTTACTACAATAAAGATTTGTTTCTCAGTAAACCTAGTATTAGTGAATGTGGTCTTAATTCTGACAGGACGGCTCACTTCGCATAATGTTTAAATTTCAACTAAAAAACTGAGATATTACACTTATAAGTTGTAACAATTGTGTAGGGAAACCACTTCATTGCTGGTCTAAAATTATTTAAAGACTGGTCCTCCAAAGCTACAATATGATTATATATAAATACACCCTATAGTACCATTAGATGAAATTCTGAAAAATAATAATTCAATAAAAAGACTATAAAACTGGACCATCCATTAATATTTTTGATTTAGAAGCATTTTTATAGAAGAGGATGGGGAAGGAGGTAAATATTTTCCTATGGTTTAATCCAATAGAAATATATACTGCAAGCAAAAATCTGAATCTTTAAAACAAAAAATATGGATAATATGAAAATGGCTATTCTGCCTATATATGTCACAGGGTAAATTGTTAATGTAGTACTTTAATTATTTAGCAGTTTTCCAAAATGACATGATACAAATAGTTTACTACACATGCACACACGCGCGTGCGCGCGCGCGCACACACACACACACACACACACACACACACACACACACACACTTATAAAACTAAAATCTCTCAGTTGTGGATATATTTACAAGGGAAATCTCTCTATAACCACAAAATGTGTTGATTCCTTCCCATTCTTATAGCAAAATATATACTGTAACTTCCTCTATTAAGGTTAACAAAATTCCAGGAATCTTTCTACAGCAAGGGCATACCTGCCTACTTCCTACTCTTCTACCTAATTTCTCAGTATTCCAACATGTCATTTGAATGTTGCAATGGAAAGTGCATGAACTGAATCGACTTTAGTTCATACAGAATTACTTAATACATACTGCCTTTTTTAAGACTGTACGTCATAATATAGTTTTATTTCAATAACCTTTGCACGCAATATTTCCAATTAAAAAAAGTGTATAATACTTCTTACTTTGTGCGCGCGCGCACACACATACACACACACACACACACACACACACACACAGAATGAGCTCTCTCTACAGCGACTATAGAGAACAGCTCTCATTATAGTGGCAATAAATAAACTATAGTTCCCTCAATTCTGCTATAAAAAGAAATACTCTCATACATAAATCATATAGAAATCCGGTGTGCATCCATTCTACACAACTGTTTTTAGGAAAAACATTGTTCTGACTTCTTGCAAAAATCATATATAGCATCTTTTAGGTATTTCTGGTTCTAAATCTGAAGTCAAATTTGTGTGTGTGTGTGTGTGTGTGTGTGTGTGTGTGTGTGTGTGTGTGTGTGTGTGTGTGTGTGTGTGTGTGTGTGTGTGTGTGTGTGTGTGTGTGTGTGTGTGTGTGTGTGTGTGTGTGTGTGTGTGTGTGTGTGTGTGTGTGTGTGTGTGTGTGTGTGTGTGTGTGTGTGTGTGTGTGTGTGTGTGTGTGTGTGTGTGTGTGTGTGTGTGTGTGTGTGTGTGTGTGTGTGTGTGTGTGTGTGTGTGTGTGTGTGTGTGTGTGTGTGTGTGTGTGTGTGTGTGTGTGTGTGTGTGTGTGTGTGTGTGTGTGTGTGTGTGTGTGTGTGTGTGTGTGTGTGTGTGTGTGTGTGTGTGTGTGTGTGTGTGTGTGTGTGTGTGTGTGTGTGTGTGTGTGTGTGTGTGTGTGTGTGTGTGTGTGTGTGTGTGTGTGTGTGTGTGTGTGTGTGTGTGTGTGTGTGTGTGTGTGTGTGTGTGTGTGTGTGTGTGTGTGTGTGTGTGTGTGTGTGTGTGTGTGTGTGTGTGTGTGTGTGTGTGTGTGTGTAGAGAAAGAACTATGCAGTATATAAGCAACTAACTTCTTTCCCAAACAAGATTTACACTATCAAAATATTAAGTAAAATATCCAAACTTTCCTTGCTATCTGCAGATGGATGCGCACCTGCTACATTCTATATCTGTTTCAGAAGTTTTTGTTTGTTACAAAGTAATAAACTATAAATCAAAGTAAACTTTAGAATGTCTTCAGTAAACTGATATATAACGTAACAGTCATCATTTGTTTGCCCGATCAACAATTGTAAGGATAACTGACTGATTTTATCTCCATTGCTTAATTAAAATTATTGATTTATTTTAACTAGGGCTTAATTCTTTCAATAAAATTGTACTTGCATGCCTTGGAATGCATACAAAAAATTTAATAATAAATTTCAACTGTATAAGTTTATAAAAACAAAAGAATATAAATAAACAAGTTTACTATCATGAACAGTGCACTGACTCATGCTGATAAGGTATTTACTCATGCTGATATTTTACTTTCTAATTATACGAAATATAAAAAAAGTCCAGGGACCTTTCTTGATCATGAAACATTTCATCATGAGATTTTAATGGATTTTTCATTAGGATGCATTTCCGTAATGAATTATTCATTTCCACATCCCCTTATACGAAACAGTGATTTTCATTTGGATGTATCTCCTCCACCCGCATGTCTGTGCACAAATATGGAAACTAAACACGAAAATTCTCAAGCAGCTGTGATGCCCACAGCTCAGAATCACTGCTAATCTTTAAAATATTTTTGTTTAGCTATCTCTTGGTTAAAAAAAAATAAAAAACTGACTATATGGTCTCTAATTTGGCTCTAAAAATAACCATGAAAAATCTGGTCTAATTTCTCAAAATAAATTCATCAAATTTTGCTCAAAATGTAAACATAAATGAAGAAATTGCTGATCAGTATAGAAAAGTTTAAGTAAAGAAACTACAGTTTGTGAGTGAATCTAAAAAAAAAAGTAAAAATAGTTTATTTTCTCTCAGTTATTCTTCAACATTACTTTTTTCGAAATTTGGTACACTTCTCTGAATATGAACCGACTCTGAAAAATTAGTTAATTTATTGGGTTTATTGGGTCAGTAACTTTCAAACTAGATTTTTTAAGGAAATAATTTCATGAGAAAGTCTTTTTATATTTTCATTCACGTATTTAATAAGTTTTTTTTTGTATTTTAAGGCAAAAAGCACATTGAGGCTTTTATCGCCTCCCTAAATGTAATGTGAGTGTAAAGTGTTAAAGTCGTAAGTGTAGTGTTGTGTGTTAGACTCGAGTACCACGAGGGACGTCTAAATCCTCTCAATAGGTGCAGCTAGTCTGCACCCCCTGCGGGAGTACTTAGTAACATATTTAATACCTCTTAAGCAAAATCTGGATTTAGTAACAGATTTTGCTTAAGAGGTATAATTATTAAAAGTGGTTTATAAGATTTCTACTAAACAGAAACATATGACATTATAAAGCACAATATTATGTCAAAATCACTAAGAGACATAACACTCCTTTCATAACATTAGCTGAAAAACCATTAAAGGCATAACAATCCCTTCAAAGAATTAAGAGCGTGTGCACGCACGCACACACAATACGAGGTGTGGTAATTAAATAACTAAGTGTTACCGGCAAACAGCGAGTGCACCACGGTTTTGAACATGTCTGTACCTCTTGATGCTTTCTCCACCCTAAAGTCAATGGACACATTCGTATATTGCTTTGTCTCATTGTTGCAATTGTCTGTTCAAGTCCTTGTGTTGGTGTCTCTTCAAATAAATGCAGTGAAGAAGATGGAGCAATGAGTTGATCTCAAGTTTCTTGTGAAACTGGGCAAAACTGCTACAGAAGCTCATGCGAAGTGAATGTTTATAGTGCACACAAGTTTTTGAGTGATTTAAAAGGTTTAAGGAGAGACATTAAACTCTCCTTCGTTTTCAGGGTGCGAAAACGATTTGCATCAATTTATCAAAAACGAACAACATCATCCAGAAAATGTATAAATTGATCTACAAAAAGTCATCTGAATGCCAGAGGTCTTGTTAAAATCTCAGGAATGAACAAAGAAGATCAGTCAGATTTTGCATCAATTACTGAACATGCAGAGAGTTTGCACAACAATGGTGCAAAAACTTTTCGCTCCAGAGCAAAAGGAATTGAAAATGAACATTAACGCTGATCTTTTAAATAACACTGATACTGATCCAGAACTGTTAGACAAAGTGATTTGTCATGAATCGTGGTTTTTTAACTATGATAGCCACCTCGGTGGCCTTGTTGATAGTGTATTGGGCTTTCACCCCGAGGACTTGGGTTTGGTTACCGGCCAGGGCTTGGCATTTTCATATACTATAGTGTATGAAATCATCCATCGTCTGCATTAGCCTAAGTGTGCACAATAGTCGGACGTTAAACACAAAAAAAAACTATGATCATGAAACAAAGCTCCAAGTGATGCATTAAATATTGTATATGCATATATATACAAGAAAAAGTTTTTCTGTAGAATGAACCGGTAGTCAAAATACCCAGTGTTTCATATTTTTAGACCTACTATAACACCCTAAAACTATTCAGTAATACCACGTTGCTTCTGTTGCTCTAGTTGCAAGAGGTTTATAATGACTGTCTGGCAATTTAAATGCTTCCGTAAAACTTTAAATAAGTCCTTATATATTTAAATATAAACTATTATCTTAAAGGAGGGATCATGATTGGAAATATTTTTTGTTTCATATTCACAAAAGTTTGTCGGAAAATTGTCATTTTACAATGCAAAAGAACATGGCAAAGAATAAATTTCATGTACTTTTACTTCAACATTGCAATAGCACCTAATTTCAAACTGTTCTGAGTTGTATAAGTAATTTATTGTTACGCCTGAAATAAACACGTTTGTCATGATGAAAAATAGAAAACGTTTATTAGTTTTTTAAACGATTTATTTTTATTTTAAAGTTTCTGTTACAAAATTATAAACTACAATGTTTTAATTATTAAAAAAAGAATATTAATAAACATTTTAGGGGTTTTTCCTTTTTTTAAATTTCATTACTGTACGTATTAGATCAATATTAATAATTTTAAAAAATATTTTAACTTACAGCTATTGTACAACCAATCTGGACAGGATTTATTTTTAAGTTCAAAGTTACTAGGAGCTTAATTTTAAAGACAAGCTTTAGAAAATTAATTGCGTAATGGAAAAAAAAATGTTAGCTTGAGGAAAAGAGAAAGCAGGTTTTTTTTAAAGTTTTGAAAGCGTTTGATTGATAAAATTAACAACAATGCTACTAAATACGGAGAAAAGAATGCCTATTCTCCATTGTTTTTCACTGATTAAGCTAGAATACCGAAGTCTCACAAGATCAGTAATGTTTGTCAGATTGTATTGTTTGTAATTTAAATGAATGATAACTTTAAACAAAGGTTTATTTCATGAATCTTCAATTAGTAGGACCTACAATGTGCACTATGAATTACATTTTATTTTAGTGTTTATTTTCGAACATTATACAAATTTTAAAGAAATTTTGGTGATTATAAAAAAATACGTCTTGAGATTTTGATGAATCTCTCCATTTTGGGGTTCCATAAGTCAAAAAGATTAGTTTTTACAAGTTTAGAATCTATTTTATAGTGCACTTTTTAAAAATTGAACTTTCTCAAAATCTGATTTAACAATTTCAATAAAATTTTGCTCAAATATAGTGTATAAGTTTAGTATTAAAATAAAATGTATGGTTCATGATAATCAAAAAAAAAACCTATTCAGGAGCTACCGGGAAAAAAAATTAAAAACGGGCCAAGTTTCTCAAAATTGATTCATCAGATTTTTCTGAAATTTTGTTCATATATGAAGATTCATAACTCGTCTGTATAACTAATTTGAAAAGAATTGATTTGTGAGTAAATAAAACACCAAAAACAAACCATTAGTTATGATTCTTTATATATGGACAGAATTCTTAACCTGTCTCAGAATTTCAACTACTGCAAGTCAGCAATATAGAAGATACACTAAAATTTAACACTGCACACTCAGGTTGTACAAATGTTTTTAAAAACTACAGATTGCTAGCTTGTGCTAAGATATGCTAAGATATAAAGTTCAATTAACTTTATAAATATATCGATTCAGACTGAGAAAGTGCCAGCCAGTGCGTGCAAAATCATTCTAGGGCTACATGCTTAGGTAAAGTTGTTCTGTCTTTTATTATTATTTCCAAAACTAGTGTTTCTATAAAATTTGTTTCAATTTCATTGAACAAGAAATTCATTGAACAGAAAGAAGAGTAAAAATCTTTTCTGAAATGATTTTAATAATATATAGATTCATTGTAAATAAATATGCAGTGCCATAAAATGTATGAAGACCTTACAACATATATTTATATATCCTTCTATACCATACGGCTATACAGACATCACTAAAAATAAATTAATTTACTTATTGCTACAATTTATGTCATAGAATTTTTTTTTTAAATTATCAAAATATATTCATATTATACAGTTTTAATTGTAAATGTTAATGTTATTTTTATATGTTAATTTTCAACTGCCTAATAGTCAACTAAGAAAGAGTTTGGAACTTGTATGCAACATGGTTGCAAAATGTAGAAAAAAATATAGAAATATTTAACCTTTGTGATGAAATCGTGTGAAAGTCATTGAATTACTTGAAGTCACTGTAGAAACTTGGCCCTGAAATGTTAAGTAAAAACATATAGGCCTACACTTACCTCGTCGGCAGAATCAAGATTAACTTCTGGGCTGGAGCCTATGCTCCGTTTTCGATCACTAGAAGGAGTTGTTGCTGTACTACTTCCTTTGTAAGACAATTTTTCGGGATGAGCCTAAAAAAAAAAAACACGTGCTTAAGCATTCACTTCTGCTAGAATTAATAAGTTAAGGTCTTTCACTGCAGTATTTTAAAAAGCCTTGACTTCTTCAATAAATCTGCATTTACACATAAAAATAACACTAAGGCAATTAATAAGCCTACTTTTTATCGTATTTAGTATGTACAATTGTTTTTATCTCCCGCCAACATATTTTTTACATTTCTTTACATACCGATTCTGAACTATCACTTTTCCCCCGGTTTTTGGCCAGAGGAATAAAACTGAACTCTAACTGATCATTATCAGGTAGTTATCATAATCAATTTTGTCAAAGTTGCATTTTTTATCTCCCGTCAACATATTTTTACATTTCTTCACATATTGATCCTGAACTATCACTGATCATTATCAGGTAACTGATACTTAATTTTGACAAAATTGTGTTTTTACCTTCTGCGAACATATTTTTTCATTTCTTCCAGTATTAATTCCGAACTATCACTGATAATTACTAATTAGTTGATACTTAATTTTCCCAGTTGCATTTTTATCTCCCATCAATATAATTTTTAATTTCTTCACATAATGTTTCTGAACCAGCTCTGATCATTATCAGGTAGTTGACACTTAATTTCGGCAAAGTTGGTATGGCCATAGCCATTTTTAACCCACCATCTTTTATTCACTTATTCTTGTCAAGTATGTGTAATATTATAAGACACGATTTTTTTACATAATGCCATGAACCATTTTAAAAACTTTCATTCATTCTGAAGATATTGGTAGCTTTTTTAAATCTTGAATACCAAATGAATTTTTTCAGTATATCTTTACTACTTTCTAGTACATTTCTGTAGATATTGCTTTCAAATGCTGTTTAGATAGTGCATAATTTTGATAAAGTTGGTATTTTTAACTACTATCTCTCATGTTGAAATGCAAATGTGGTATTAAATGGTTTGAAATTAAGCGTAATAACATTTATACTTGAAAACTAATAAATTAATCCACCACATAAACTTTACAAAATAAAGTATCAACTACTTGAAAAATGGTGTCAAAGCAATACTAAATAAATATGTAGATAATGTATAAAGAAATGTTTTTTTTAAAACTCACTCAATATTAGACATTTTAAAACAGCCAATATCATCAAAACTAATTCATATTTTTTTTAATATTCATGGTATTAAGTAAAGTATTGAAAAAAAATTATTTATCATGTACTGTAATTTCAGTGCTTATACTGTAATTTGCAAACTTGTCTTAAAATCTGTCATTACCGTATTCTATTTTTCGGAATGCTAAAACACATTCATAACTGGTAATGTATAACTTAACTTAATGCAACATCAAACACAGTATTACTTGTACAAATTTGTTTCCAAATTCATTGTGAAAAAAATGTGTTTGTACTGCTACATTCTTCCCAGATGTGAGCTCAACTTCTCGAGTTATATAATTTTCCGCCTTGCTAATGAGGTACTTAAAGACGCATTATAACAAATTTTCTAGAAAAAACATAAATATTTAAAATTTGATGAGTTTTTGATTTCTTTTGAGCTTTATATCAAATTTAAGGAAATAATAGTTAAGGTTTAAAGAAATAAAACCTTTTATTATCAGTTTTTTATATACGGAAACTAATCCATTATTGATAAATAAAAATGCCTCTTCAAAAGAGTCTCCAATACAAAAATGTTTTACATTAAGAAAAACAGATATTTTAATAGCAAACAGTTTAAATCCATTCTTTTAACTGAAAAAAAAAACCTATACAAAATAACATTAATTTGTATGACCTTCAACAGGTGTAATCTTATTCAAGCTTTTCTAATTTTAGTATCCTTTTAATCTTATACAATACAAGTCTATAAAAGACAATTATTTGTTTCCTGTGTTTTACCTTGATTTGTTTTCAGTCATTTAAATTCTACAATACAGTATTTTATAAAAAAATGTTTTGTTCAATAAGGACAAAATTAATTTAAAGAACTACCAGGCTAATTCAATTTATTCAACAGATTACAATGTCATGAACATGACAAAACTGAAGAATGATTTTGTAAATTTTGAAATTTTTAACAGCTCAGCCATTACTTAGCTGGCTAAAAACTCTCATAAGAATGTCACAAGGTGTCCTTGGCCTACTTTTGCTTACAGGCCTACAACACTAATGGTATTTTCTCTGCTCATCTCCAATGAAGTCGTAATTGATAATCATTAAACAACTGCTGTTTATTTACCAGCATTTTTGGTGACTGTTGAGTTTAACTCATAAACCAAATATTACAATATCTATTTAGTTAGCATACGCCTAATTATCCTTCATTTCAGAATTAAACTACAGTATTTCTATACTTAACAGTTCAGTAGTTAAGTGTATTACAAAACCCTATCAAATTTGAATTTCAATTGTTTTGATATTATTATTTGGGTTACATAATTTCAATGTTTCGGTAACATAAATTTGAACTACACAGCTTAGGCATGTGACATTTTATTAACAAAGGAAAAAATTAGAAGATATGTTGACATGACCAAAATTGCAAGTATTAACTACATTTAAAATATGTTAATGGCGCTGAAAAAGCTTTAAAGCTGTCAGTCATAAATAACAATAAATAGTTGCCTTTTTTAAATTGTTTATTCTGTATAACATTATACAGCCTATACATTATGCAATAAAAAAAGTTTCTTAATAAAATAATATAATTCTGAAGTTGAAGTTCTGTAATGAAAATAAACATATTAGTTTAAAGCTCAAAAGCAAAATCAAAAGGGAAAACTTACACTTTAGAAAAAAATATTTTAAGAAACTGTAAGTTAAAACTGCAAAACAACCTTATTTGAAACGTAAGATTTTAAACAGTTGATGTAATGTACACAGTTTTCACTACTAATTTATCAGATGCTATTTTTTATTCTCACTAACAGCTGATTTTCAAAAGTTTAGCACTTTATTCAAACAACATTAACTAAAATAAAGTTAACTAAAAAAAACCAAAATAATATTAACTAAATAAAATAAATATTTAGTTAAATAAAGTTGGCTTATTTGTTCTTTAAAGCAGGCAGTGGGTGTTCTTTAGTTTTATACAATACACTGGTTAAAAAATTAATAGTATTTGGTTTGACTTAAACCATATTGTTTTTTAGTATTTTTGTATTTTTAAAACTGTAATTTTTAAGAATTGTTAGATTAAACAACAACAACAGTCATACAATACAACTCCAGTTATCGTCTATGCATATTAATCAGTTTTCTGTCATCTTGTAGTTCAAGTAAAAACTAATTACTGTATAATTAAATACGCGAGTGTAGTGAATTTGCATGTAAAATAGCTTTAAAAAAATTCAGCGCTCAAATGTTGCCTCTAGCAATTTAAAACATATCCGAACAGAACATTCAATGTTTTTAAAAGTTCTGATAACCGAATCTACTTGTTGTTGCTCAGTTATACAGTGTTGCGTAATTTGTCACTCTTCTCAGTGCCACTACAATTGGTTCTGTACACCAGATCTTGCCCACTGTGGATGCAAACTGGAGAACTTTATTTATATAAGGATTGTTACTAAACACACAAGTACATTTAAACTTACAGTTGATATCAACTGAAAACAGAATCTAATTTGTGGCTTCAAACATTAGACTCTATCAAGTAAAATCAGCATTTGAAAAAAATAACCTCAAAACTAATAAAGCCCTACTGAATTAAAGAGTTGCAGAAGCAAGCCATTAAAGTAGGTCTCCGAATCTCATTTGAGAAAACCAAAATACTAACGAATATTAAAAATGCACCACGACATATGGGAGTCGGTAGTCATAAAATCGAGAGAGTTGACCACTTCAAATATCTGGGTGAATGGATCAGCTGGAACGCCTTAGAAAAGAGAGCATTGGAATCCAGGATGTGTAAAATGGAATTGGCGTTTCAATTAACCAAAGAGGTGTATAACAAGAAATCGTTATCCTAGAATTCCAAACTTAAGCATTATAAAAATGTGATCAAACCAGAGGCTTTATATGCATCTGAAACTCTTACACTCAATAATAAGGGATTACTGGACAACCTAGAGAAGAAGGAAAGAAAGTTAATAAGGAAGATATTGGGCCAAAACTTTAGAAATAATGAAGTAAAGTTGATTTCTAATAAAAACCTGTATCTCAAAATTGAGAGACTCTCAGATAGCATGAGGAAAAGACGACTTAGTTTTTATAGCCATATTAGTAGGATGAACAGCAGTAGACTTACTAGGCGGATCTTTGCTTTCTTCAGAGATCGGAAAACGAAGAGTAATTGGTTCAGGCGGGTCCAGGAAGACTTAACTGAACTGGCGATATCAGATGAGATGACTGACGATGTACTTAAACTGCGAAAACTTTTACATAATGAAAACCTAAGGTTCTAAGAAAAACCAACATCTAAAAGGGGCGGGGCAGTCTCGGATGAAAGAAGGAAGGCAGCCTCGGATAGAATGAAGCAGTATTGGATACAGCGGAGGGCAGCTAACGCACACCAAAGTAATTGATTTTGCGTACCCCAAAGTGGGTGATCCGGATGAAAGAAGAAAGCCCTACTGATAATAATCCAAAATCTTAAAGAGTAATCTGTCTGTCCATACAGAACCATACACTCAACCTTCTAACCTACTTGACTTCCCACAGATTAACACAATCTTACTAGCCAACTACCATTACCTTACTTCAACAATTACTCATCACCACAACAGAATAAATATACGCCTCAGATCAATCGTTGGAGTGTCTAACAGATGGATCTATAGACGAGAATGGCAGGACGGGAGCTGATAATACATTCATCTCTACTTTCACACCACTTGTTCATAAATATGAATGAAACCTATTTTGCTGTATAAATAAGATACAGCCAAAATTCTTTTCATACTCTTAATAAATTACCTAAAGTCCAAAATATTGTCATACTATCAGACTCAACAGCAGCAATATAAGCAAATTCCTCTTATGCTAAGACTACCAGTGGGTAACTCACAGAAACTCAGCAGAAAACAGTAATCCATGAGAGTCTCAAGAAAAAAATATTGTATTCAAGTGAATACAGTCTCATGTTGGTATACCAGAAAAATGAGGCAGCAGATATCTTGGCATAATATCCTTGATGTCAACTCAACTAAATCAATCTTAAAAACAATGAGGCACGAGCATCTAAACAAGAGCAATGTTAGCAATAAACTGTGGAACAGAACTTGCAGAGTGGAAAAGAAACAAGAATAAACCCAAAAGATAGTCCACTGCCCTGTTCCACCCGACAGAAGGATATGATTATTTTGCATTATTGTAACATAGACACCTGACCACATATTCAAATGATTAGGATTATATACCTATTCTTCCCGTCAGTGGTCTATCAACTCACCTCATAAAGGCTAACGCGGTTTCGAAACTCTGTAGTTTCATCTTCAGGCCATACAAAATGTTAAATCCCTTTGTTGAGGTCGTCACAAAGTCAAACAAAACATTAAAACATACATCACAAACACTAAGCACAATTACACATTTAAAATATTCATCATGAAATTCGGCTTGGCCAAGCTACACACGCGACTCATATCGTTACATTCCGGACTTAATATTAATATTATATATATATATATTAATTATATGACAAGGCTCTAAGGATAAGTGATTTGAGTAACAAAAACCAACAGACGCACCGTAACTGATAACAATGATGGGAGTGCTACTAATGATGGAGACTCCGCAGTCTCCATTAACAGTCTTTCATTAAAAATGAAATTGTACCATTAACAGTGAACGCACACAGAAAAATTCATAATGCAGTCAACAAATAATTACATAGTATTATAATTGCAGATGCATGGCATGAAAATAGTAAGACCCAAGTAAATAAAGTATATACAAGTATGTGTTAATTAAACTAAGATATTCTCTGTACAATTGTTTTTCACATAGTCAAAAATGTTCATCCAAATTAATTACTATAACTATGTTTTTAATTACAAGGCCCTGACAATATGTATGGTATCTACAAATAAAAAAATTCTAATCCAAATCCAACCTGGATCTGTTTGAAGATGTAGATTTTCAAATCTAAGAATAAGCCTATCCTACACAGTAAATGAATGATATACCAAAAATACAAGCAAACTATTGAATATAATAAATTTCTAAACAAATAGGCTATGATAAAAATATGAAATAACATTTACTATGGGTATACCCTTAGTCTAAATTAACATGACCACTAATATACTATTTATTTTTGAAAAATGTTCTGAAGCCTCTTTAAAAAACTGATGTAATATATATATTTTTTTTTAATTAGTAATCCTATGCAGTGAGATTGGCACAAGTGCTTTAACAAAATTAGAATGTTAACCAATTAAATTTATATTTTCTCAATAATTATTTTTACCAGAACATTTATTTTTGAAAATAAACGATAAGCAAGTACAATAAATACATCCAAAAAACTTGTTCATTTATTACATTAAGTGCTTTTAATTTCAAATCTACACCCCTGACATAGTTAAGCATGTTAGGCTTGATTATCCAGTTTTATTTTTAAGCTAACATTAAGTTTATGTTGTTTACTAACAGGTCTAATATAAAAATAGCGATTAATGATCAACTATATTTCTAAAATAATTAGGCTTAGAACCTATTTTTCACCATCTAGTGGGTATTTAACTCACCTTATTATACACTATCACATTTTCAAAATGTTACAGTTTTACAGGCTATACTATTGGTCAAATCCCTCTAGCGGTCATCACGAAGTTAAAAAAAACATTTGAAATACATACAGATACTACACAATTACATGGTTATATTAAAACATAAAGAGAAATGTTTTAAAATACTATGATATTAATATTTTATTAATATTAATCAAATTCAAACGTAACTACCATGTGGTTCAGTCCAGAATGCAAAATCTTCATTGGTACCAGCACGCACTCATCAGCGTTATCACTTGCAGTGTGTTTCTTAGGTTTTCATTATTTGAATCTGTTTCACTTAAAGCCATTGTTATATTATAAATTGGATTTAAATGAAAAATTGTCATAGACGATGTAATGGGAGATGTTTTTTTTGTTCTTATAATTTAAAACTTTTTGATTGCATCCATATTACTGTTATTATTAAATAAATGTAATATTGCCATGTTGTTATGGATATCTTCGAATTTATGGTTTTTATCATAAATTCATTTTATCATAAAATCATTAGTTCTTTGAAAGCTGAGAGTAGATATATTTCTTCTGCTTAGCTGTTCCTTAAATCTTTTTTTTTTTGAAGGAGCGAGATGTTTGATACAAAAATCAGGATAACCATTACATTTAATTTTATATATACCATTTCTGTCAAAGTTGTCTCCATTTTTAAATGGCTTTTTTTAGTAAGGATGACACTTTGATAACTTTTATATTTTCTTCTGGTAATTCTCCAGGTGTTACTTAAAGCAGATTTGTATTCTGTTGAAATTTATTTTTGTTTCTCAGGAACGATTTTTTTAAAATTTTTGTTATGTTTGGCAACGAGTCTATCAACAACTGAACTCTTGTATCAATTAGAAACCATGATGTACTTTATTGTATCGACTTCATTTTCATAACTCTGTCCAAAGAAAGTGATTACAAAACCGTTGTACGCTGCCATTTTTATATTGTACAGATGGTAGTATGAGGAATGCACTGTCTCTTGGTGGGATTCCTGGAAATGCTGAACTTAAAACTATTTTTTACTTTTGAAATTGACTGGTCTAGGAAATGTGTTATCAATTTGTTCTTCCAGTGTGTACTAGAAGTTTAGATGTATTGTGTTCAGGAAATTATAAGAATTTTTTTACTTGTCTATTATTACCTTTGAAAAGTACAATTGTATTATCCACATACCTATAGTAAAAAACTATTTTCCCCTACTGTATGTCTAACCAGATCTTAATATTTATTTTCAATATGGTTCAGAAACAATTCTGTCAAGCTGTCAAAAAGGGTGAACCCATGGCTAAACCTTCACTTTGGATATAAAATTCATCATTTGTTTTAGAATTGTTTTTATTAAAGAAATGAATTCGTTTATTGCATCTGTTATGAGTAGAGTATATGGTGGTTAAAAAAAATATCACGGTTTCAATGATAAATACACTATTGTATAGACTTGAATACATGATCTGACTATAAGGTTGTTCTTAAGTTAAGAAATTCATTCAACAAGATCATACTGTTTTTTAAGCATAAATGTTTTCAATTCCATTTCATCTCTAATTAGTCCGTTGATTTTTTTTTTGCAATTTTGTAAACTTTGAAGTTTACCAAGGGTTTGGTAAGTATATTTAGTTTGTGCATTTTCGGTAGGCTATAAATATCAAGGTGTGTAGATTCAGTACTTTTGAGGTTCTGATGCAATCCTTTGATAAAACTTAATTTTATTGTTTATATCTTTATTGATTTCCTTGGATAAAGATAAAGTAGGGTTTTTATGTAATACTTGAAAGTTGTTTGTAATGAATTCTTCGCTTTGTTTACATAGTCAATATTACATAAAAATACTATTGTGGTTCCTATATCAGCTTTCTTGATCATTGTATTATGCTCATTGAGCTTGTTTCTAATGATATCTAAAGTGCGTCTTATTGATTTCTACTTTACGTCATATTTTAAAACCGAACTGGAGTTTTTTAAAACTTTTTTAAATGTATTTGCCATATGACTATCTTTATTTAGTTGTATCTCTTAAATTCACTGGTTTTTAGTATCCTGACAGCAACTCAATGTCAAATTTTTATTTAAATACAATTTAATACATATCACTTTAAGAATAACTGATTCAAATAAATAATAAAAACCAAACACAACTGATATCACTGACGAGTACGCGACGGTACCTGTGAAGATCCACAGTCTGTACAAAACTGACATGAGTTGCATGGTACTGGAGTTGGCCGAACTAAATTTTATCACATTTTAATATAATCATGTAATTGTGTAGTGTTGTGACATGTGATTTAATGTTTTGTTAACTTTGTGATAACCTAACCAGAGGGATTTGACCAATTGTATGGCCTGAAGATTAAATATTAATGTCATAAGGTGAGTTAAAGACCACCAGACTATGAAAAATATGTTATAAGCACAATTATTTCAACATGTGGTCCAGTGGTTGTGAAAATAATGAACATTTTTTATATGTTGTTATACTATTCTGACGTAATATTACATTAGAAACTGCATACAGATAGAAATTCTAGCGAATTGTCCACTATCCTACCGACTCAGTTGTAATTTACTGCGAAAAGTATCACACAGCAAAGTAGTGTCTAGTCAGTTTAAAGCGGTGGCTGCATTATACCCAACAAAGAAATGCTAACAAGATCAGTCGATCATAATTACGTTGTTTTCTCCCTATAATTTCCAGAAAATACTTTTAAAAATTTTAAAATAGCTGGTGTCCATTAATTACACACACACACACACACACACACACACACACACACACACACACACACACACACACACACACACACACACACACACACACACACACACACACACACACACACACACACACACACACACACACACACACACACACACACACACACACACACACACACACACACACACACACACACACACACACACACACACACACACACACACACACACACACACACACACACACACACACACACACACACACACACACACACACACACACACACACACACACACACACACACACACACACACACACACACACACACACACACACACACACACACACACACACACACACACACACACACACACACACACACACACACACACACACACACACACACACACACACACACACACACACACACACACACACACACACACACACACACACACACACACACACACACACACACACACACACACACACACACACACACACACACACACACACACACACACTACATATTTTTTTATTACACAAATAATATTTTGCATAAACTAAACTAAATAAATTATTTTATATAATAATTAGGTCTAACCCAACACAAGAAGACATTCATTTTCTAAAATAGAATACTCCTAATAGACAAAATACATAACAAACTTCGACTTATAATATAACCCTCAGAAGACATTTGCCTGTAGTGAAGTTAGATATTTAAAAAACTATCTACTTTGAAAACGTTTACTTTGAAAGAAAAAATGAAAGCTAAATATGCACTAGCTTGCACATGAGAATGGTATATTTTTCCAACCAACTTCATGCCCAATTTTAATGATCGAAATATAAAAGTGAGAACCGGAAAATTGAAAAAAAATTTACATAACCTAACCGTTATACTAATGAATGAATTACTAACATGATTTTTTTATACAAAAATGCTTTAGTTAATATGTGTAAGTAACTTGAACAGTATTACTATAAACACAATTTAAAACAAAATTACCCTAATAACTTAAACAATACCACTGCATGAAACTTGCTCAAATTTGTAATTACTGTTATGGCAGATATAAAGCAGCTACTATTGGGGTATGGTATTATGCATTCTCCATGTTATGCTACACAAACGGCAATGACATGAAACACTTCCATTAAAAACTGCATAAATTCGTAAGAAATTTCATCTTCCACAGGTTAATATCTCTTAAATGAATAGTAAAGTATGTAACAAAGGGGTAAATATGAGTTGTTACTTGTTTTGTCAATTAGTAAAAGAGTGTTTGAAAAAACGAGATATAAAGCACCTGCTGCTTTGTAAAAATGGTGAATTCTTTGCTTATAATTCCAATAAATGAATTTAAATTTAAATTTAGTTAAACCCATGAAGTAGTTTTTTCCAATGCCAAATCATGGGATTGTGTGCTGAACTTTATGCCAGCAACTTTCCATCACATTTGTGTGTACATATATATTTTAACACAAATAAAATCTAAAAAAAAATTAACAAAATGACCACAATGCCAATGTAGACTGACAAAAAGAGTCATTTTGTAAAGATTACAAATAACAGCTGCCATACTTTAATAAACAAATCAATCATTATGACCAACAAATGTACTGAATGAGATTCTGATAATGTGCATAAAACAGTATCTCGGTAGGTTACCTTGGCATAGTATAACTTGCTTCATATAACATATTTTTTTTTTAACGTGAAAAGCACATTAAGGCTATTATCGCCTCCTTAAATGTAAGTGTGAGTGTAAAATGTTAAAGTCGTAAGTGTGTGTTAGACTCTGGTACCACGAGGGACATCTAAATCCTCTCAATTTAGGGGTGCAGCTAGTCTGCAGCCCTCTGCGGGGTCATATAACGTAAATGGCAATGATATCACAATATTGTTCTATTAAAAAATGCATAAAATCGTTAACTTATAAGAAATTTAATCATCCACGGGTGAATATTTCTTCATTTAATAATAACATAAATAACAAAAAAATATTTAAGATTAAGAATCATTATTTTAGTATAACTAGTTAAAGCTCATAAATACCAATAAAAAAATACATATTTAAATTTAAGAATCATTAATCTTATAAATGTCTTGCTATTGCATAAATAGCAAATTTTGTAAAATGTAGCATTAAAATACTGCCAATTTTAATAATTTATTTACCAGATAATTTAATTTCACTTTATTACATGCCAGATAAAAATGAACTTTTGTCAATTTTGGTACTTTTTGCACTAAAATGCCCAATATTAATGAGCCGCCTCAGTGGCCTAGTGGATAGCGTACTAGGCTTTCATCCCGAGGACCCGGGTTCAATTCCCGGCGAGGGCTTGGCATTTTCATACGCTATAAATCATCCAATCGTCTGCATTAGCCCAAGTGTGTACAATAGTCGGACGTTAAACAAAAAAAAATTGTACAGGGTGGTTCTTATAATAATTGTATTAATCGATTTCAAGCTTTACAATATATTAAAAACATTTAATATAAATATTTAAAATAAATAAATGGTACTCAAATTATAATTGAGAAATGTCCTTTGAGCTTGATGAACCTTTTAAAATTAGAATCTTAGAATGTTTCATTACGAGTCACTCAAAACTATATATTCTAATTTTAGTAGTAGAATTAGAAACAAGAATATTAACTTACTAAAAAATCTCGAGTTATTGACAAAAATAGTTAAATGTTTGTGTGAACAAACTGTATAATTTATTACCGCAAAGAATAAAAATCTTATCACTTAATAAAAAAGCCTTGAAATCAAAACTAAGATCTTGGGTATAGAACACATATAGCTCATGGCACTGATGGCTATAATTCTGTATAAACTGTTTTTTTACTTTTTGTGGTGTGTGTGTGTGTGTGTGTGTGTGTGTGTGTGTGTGTGTGTGTGTGTGTGTGTGTGTGTGTGTGTCAGAAAATATGTAAGTTTGAATTTACTTTTTTAATCTTAGTTTTACAAGTTTTTTTTTTTAAGTACTAGTTCAAGTTCAGAGATTTGTTTCTGTCTGCAGTTACACTATAATACGATGTATCTGCTGATTGAATACATAATTAAATAACTCGACTTAGTTGTTGACTGTTTACCGGACATGGTTAGTTAGGATTATAACTAGTATTGCTTAAAAGCTACTGAGGAGTATTAATGTGATAGTCAATGCTTTGCAAAAATGGTAAATTTGATTATACTGAATGGCAAAAATTTTAATATATATATTACAAAAATATTTAAGCAATTGCTTAAATTGAAATTTGGATAAATATCCCATAAATATTTTTTTCTAATGTCAAAATGTGGAATCGTGTGTCAAACTTCATGCCTGCATCTTTCAATCATATTCGTGTTGTAACAGTCTCAAAATCAATGTATGTGATGAAGCACATAAGCAGTACCTTGTCATGTGGCAATAACATACTAATCTGTTGTACTAAATCTAGCATGTTTCATGCAAAGTAAATAGCAATGGTGTCACAATATAGTCCTATTACAAATGGCTTACAATCGTAAATTATTCTTAAAAAAGTTATTCTTCTACGAATGACTCTCTTAATTAAGTAATAAAGTATAATTTTTTTTTTAAATCACAACTTAAGTGAGCGCACATACCCATGCATATTAATTACATCACAAAATGTAGGTGTAAAAACTGCAGGGAGTTTTAAAAAGTGGAAAGTGATGCCTAAAACCTAAAAATACTATTGTGTGAGAGTAGAAAACATGTTTTTCATTGGAAAATGATTAATTAAAGGCATGCAACTAATAATAAAAACAAGAGAAACTTTTTCTTTAAAAAAAAAATGATTTCAGAACCTAACTATCATGGTTATGCATGAAACCTAATCAAAACGGTTTTCAATGAAATTACACAGTTCTTAATGTAATGACAATAAGATTATGATAACGTGCGCATGATTACTACCTCATTTGACTTTGACCTTGGTATAGTAAATTTAACATAATTCAATTTAAACTGAGTATTTATGATATTAAACCAGTTTTATTACAGTAATGATTTATATATTTTTTCTTCTATTATGTACTTTATTAGATTTAAATATTTACCCACAGAAGATTATATTCATTACAATAACTAAAGATCTACTGCTATTTTTAATCAACTATATTGTGACACTGCCACTTTAATTCCATGGAGCATACTAGAATAACTACATGAAGTGTGACGTTACTGCTGTTTGTCACCCGTTAGTGTTCATGCATTTTTTTATACAGCCATGTTAGAAAGGTAATTCATGCAACTTTACTTTCTTACAAAACCATGTTAGTTAAGTTCTTAAATCATTTTTTTTTTAATTTTTCAGTGCTTTCATTATTAATAACATGTATTTAATTATTTTTGCAATGAAAAATATGTTACCTACTTTCTCATAGGTACATTTTTGAGATTAAGTGGTTATATTTATTTTTTTGTCCAAATTCCCCCAGTTTCCATATATTTAAATTTTATATTATTAATAAATAGCATGTAATAAAGCATTTTGGCAAACAAATTAGGAAATTGGCAAAACTGATTTTATGTCACATTTAGCTAAAACAGCTGTTGTCACAATATAACTGTTAAAAACAACAAAAAATCATAAGTTACTTAAAGACATTTAATCTCCTGCCACTGAATATCTAATTTAATGTTTAAAAAAACCATTACTTTAGCAAGTGGTTTACCCTCACAAATACCCCAAATTTTCAGATATTAGTGGTAACACTAATTTAGACAATTGCCATATTTTTTGTATAATAAAAGTGATAAATGCATATAATTAGACAAGGCCTACAAAATTGTTTTTTCAGAAATAAAACTACTTTAAGCTAACCATACATTGGTTCATTAAGCAATTTTATAACATATATATCTTTTTTTATTGAATGCTTTCAAACTATACAAATTCATAGGCCTTAATCAGTCAAAGTGTTCTTCTGTAGGCCTAAAATACCAAAATAACACAAATGTGTATTTACATAATTTAGGCCCTACAGTGTTATTTATGATTATATATTTATTTTGAAATTAGCTTTTTATACTTACTTCATTTTCTGCTGAAATCTCACTTTTCACTGATTTTTGAGAATGTGAGTCTTCAATGTCCAATCCATTTACAACTGCTGGTCCTGGTCTTGGAATGGGGGTCTTTTGATATACTACATTAGGGAGAGTACTTTTGACAACAATATTTTTGGATTTGAAGTAATTGTCACCTTCTATATCAACAACCAAAAGTTTTGTTTCATCTGGTAATGCTTTTATTCTTTGCACAACTTGCTTGTGATTCTCGTTAGCAATATTTACACCATTTACTTCAATGATTCTATCTCTTTCCTTTAATCCAGCGGCTTCAGCAGGAGAGCCTTCATCTACTTTGCCAATATACTGTCCTGGTTTACCCTTTTCAGCATGCAAATTAAAGCCATATCCATCGAAATCTTCCCATTTAATAATATGACAAAGTCTTATAGTATGGGAATCTGACTGAAGTGCACCATTCGACATGTTAACAACTGTAGTTACAACCACACTTTAAAGAGAACTACGCACCAACCACTCCTTAATAAATAAATTTAACATGGCGCAAGACTCACATGACAAAATCTGCGATCATAATCAAAGCCAATTTGATCACCAGTCGAATGAAACGAATTTGCGAGTACTTACATAAAGGTAAGTGCAGTATTTTATAGTATGCAGTAAAATTATAGTATGCATAAATTGCGTTATTTAATATATTGTTCAAAAATAATAACGTTGTACGATTGTTTCTTGTGAGATAAACCTTACAGCATGAACTGAATTTATAAGGTATGAAATGAAAATAAGAAAATAATGATATTCATTTATATTTAATGAAGTACCATTTATGTTGTGGTATGTGAACTATTATATCTTTTTATGTTATATGTAATGCGATGAGATAAATTTGGAGTAAATCAATACAATACAGTATAAATACAAAATTATAAAATGCAATTAACAATTAATTAAAACTATAAATTGTATTTCCAAATAAAATCAAAATCAATGATGTATAAAAAATTAATGTTTAGAATTAAAAGTAAAATTTTAAGTTTTCTTTTTCTTTTACATTAATAATATCACAAATAATTAACTGATAAACTTATCATGTCTAATATGATTTATTGTGTTTATCATGTTAAACTTATAATGTTTAACGAATAAAAGGCATCACTGAAACACATTATTTATCTAGCCCTTTAAATCAATTACACTTTTGCTCAATTCTGAATATATATATTTTTTAAAGAGGTAATAAATATTAAAAAAGCATTTGTAAAGAGAAGTATTAATGGTTACCAATACCAAATGATAAGATCAGCTGGTCTAATTTTTTTTCTCTTCGTTCTAAAAGAAAACAATTTGTTCTATAATATGAAATTCTATTAATATTTTCTGTTCATTATTTAATACTGTATAAAGAAATTATTTACATCAAATGAATATAACTCTAAATGCTACTCTACAAAAAATAAAAAAAATGTACAGAATTTTTTAAGACAGAAGTCCGTGTAAAATACTATATTACGTTAAGACCTCTTTTACCTCTTTTTTTTTCAAAACTAGGACTATATCTGTGACCTGTGGGAGACAGACTGTCAATTTTAAATTTGTCAACAAACAATGTGTGAATTGATTCCTAGGTTATTTTTGTTTAATTTTTTTAATATTTTGAAAAATAAATTACTAAATAGCCTATCAAAAATAAAATGTTAATTTTTAAATTATTTTCCATAGTATTAAGTTTAATTTAATATACAGCAAGATATCAGCTTGATTATTTGTGAAGAAATAATGTGGTTGTTAAAGTTACTTATTTCCTTAAGTTTCCTTAATATTTTGACTTTACAACATAAAGACACATGTACGGTATTAAACTTATTTACAGGAGAAGGCTTATACTTACCCAGGTAATAAATTGAGAATGTGCCTTACTTTTATATGTTAGAAGTTATTTTGTAAAGGTTAAGTATGAAAAGTAAGTTTGATTGGTCTAGTCTGTCCTACCATTTTATCTAAGTTTAAATTTGGATTTGTATGACAAATGTTTACTGCTATGTTTAAAGGTTCACTCTTTCTTTCCCCATATCCAATTTATATTATATTTAATTATATGATTCTTAATATTTTAGAAATTAAACTGAAAAGTCGGAAAAGCAATCTGAACCCTGAAAGAAAAACAATCTTCCATAACCTTACAGTTGTTAACATATTTTTTCTTATGAAAACGATTTATTTAATGCATATTAATAATAAAGTGTTAATAATAAGGCATATTAATAATAAGCCTAATGCTGCATTAGCCCAAGTGTGCACAATAAATAGTCGGATGTTAAACACAACAAAAACAAAAATAGTATTATATACTCACCCATGGAATATTCAGTGAGTATATTCCATTTATTAAATAAATAAACTTATTTATAATTTATTATTTTAAGCCCTTTGTAATAGATATATTTTGATATAATTGCTGTTGGTAATTGTAATAGCATGAAATTTTTTTTTTTATTTTAAGGCGAAAAGCACATTGGGGCTATTACAATGTTTACCCTCCCTCCCAATGTTTAAATGCCTCCCTAATGTAAGTCTGAGAGTAAAGTGTTCAAGTCGTAAGTGTAGTGTTGCAAGTGTATGTGTATGTGCAAGTGTATGTGTTAGACTCGGGTACCGCGAGGGACGTCTAAATCCTCTCATTAGGTGTAGCTAGTCTGCATCCCCCTGCGGGGTAGCATGAAACATGCTAGATTTACTATGCAAGATTACTACACCAACATCACCCAGTGAGATACTGCTCATGCGTCTTAATAACTGAGTCGAGTTAGTAAACATCCAATAATCAAGTTGAGTTATTTTTAATTTTTTTAAAAAAAGTTTGTATTATACCCAAAAATAGTCATGTTAGATTCCTGTTTTTTTTTTTTAAATAAACATTTTTTTTTTTTATTAGTAACACATTAAATTAATCGTTTTCTTAATGAAAGACATGTTACCTACTTTTGTATGCTAGGCCTTTTTAAGATATGTTGGTTTCTTTTGTTATAATTTTTTGTCTACCTTTCCGTTGTTTCCGAACATATATATTTTGGATTAGTACTGTTGGGCATGCAATAAAATGTGTTAAGGTAAAATTGATCAAAAATGACATGAGGCTAAAAGTGCAGTTTTACCAATAATAAAAACATTTTTTGAAAAATTATCTTAACACAACTAATATAAATTTTTTTTTGTGGTAGTATTATTGCATGAAAATTATTACAAACTGAAAAAAAATTAATTTCATAACCTAACAATTACTACTGCATGAAAGTTACTAACATATTTTTTCTTGTGAAACTATTTGTTTAATGCATAAAAAAAATAAATTCTTATAAATCGATCGACATTTATAAACCTGTAAAGATTCATAATCACACAAACATTGTCTTAAAAATTTGTGACAGTGAATTTTTATAGATATGAAAATACTAGTACAATTAAAAACAAAAAACGTGGGGCGCTTAACGAAGATAACTACTATTATCTATTATAAGCCAACATTTTTTTTCATGTTTTTTGTTTTAAATTGTACAAGTATTTTCTTATCTATAAATTCACTGCCACAAATTTTTAACACAATCTGTGTGAGATTATGAATCTGTATTTTTATAAATGACAGTTTATAAATGTTGATGGATAACAGTTAATAAGATTTTGTTAGTAATTGTTATTTTATTTTGAATGCTTTATTATTGTTTATTATTTATGATTTATCATTTATTATTAACGATGTTTATTGTTTTAATATTTTTTTAGGTTTATCTTATATGACGTAAACCAGCCTGAAGGTTTTAATTTAAGAAGAGATGTCTATATGAGATTGGCTATATTCATTCATAATAGTATTAAAATGAAAGAACAAAATTGGTACTTGGTAAGTAGGAAAGAATAAAAAAATATTGTGTTTAGAAATATAAGTTGTACTCTTTATTTAGTAAGTGCCCTATTTATTCATTTTGAAGCAAGAAGTGTTACTCCTGGTATTTTAAAATACATGCATCTGATATGGTCAGTGACTATGTTTCTGGAGTCTTTAATTCAGCGCAATTTTTTTTTGTTGCTTAATATCCAACTTTATGCCAGGTAAACTAATGAGGATGAGTGATCAGAGTTATAGAAAAGGGAAAACCTATGGCAGTAATTGTGTTTTGAACCGTAAACCTTGAAGTGCACAGTTCAGATAAAGCAGATAACCTGTGTCTTAGTCATATGAACCACTTGCATCATAAAAATATACCACATTATTCAATGTCAATAAATTCCACCTCAGCTAATAAATCAACTAATTTGGTCAGGTCTGTAAAATAAATAATAGGCTTTTATAAATTGATTTGTAATTTTTTTTTAATTGTTGATAGTAAATTGACCAAGTGGAACCAGTTGTGTAAACAAGAGCTTGACAAAAATAAAGATATAAACTAATCCAAACTCCTACTTACTTATCAAGAAATAAAGGTAACAAGAAAGTTGATTGCTCTAACAAAACCTTTAGATCGATCATTGCAAAAATGTACACCAAAATCAGAAAGCCTTATCTAATCATAAACGCAAGAAAAGTATAAACTTTTGACTGTAGTGCAAGTCTGACTTACTAAAAAGTAAAAAAAATGATAATGTAAACAAAACTTCATATAAATGTTATTATTGAAAATTTTCTGGTTTTTCAAGATTTCATAAAATTCAAGGCTTATTCCAGGTTTCTCTACAGTATGTGATAATGCATACATATATATATATATATATATATATATACAGCATAGATTATATGTTTTGTATATATATATATATATATATATGAGGTGTGGCTATTAAATAATGAGACTGACGCTGCGGCGGAACAAGTGTGCATGCGCCAACCACCATTGACTGACAGCTGTTTAGTGTGAAGCTTTCTCTTCAGAACGCAGTTAGTTTTGTTTGTGTAACCAACACCATTTAGTCATAACCTTCATTTTCGTTAGTGTTGTTATTTTGTTTTGCCGGAAAAAATGGTTAGTGTAATAATAGAGCAACGAATTGTTAAATTTCACTTCAAACTTGGAAAAACTGCTACTGAAACTTATAATTTACTGAGAGAAATGTATGGCAGTGATTGTTTATCGTGGGAACGTGTTTTTGAATGGTTTAAATGTTTTAAAGATGACCGACAAGACGTTGAAGATCATTCGCGGCCAGGTCGCCCTTCAACGTCAAAAACGGATGATGACAAAGTCGAAGTTGCTAATTTGATTCGGTCTGACCGTCGATTTTATTCGTGCAATTGGTGAAACTATAGGCACTGATAAAGAATGTGCACGGCAAATTTTACGTGACAATTTGAATATGCGAAAAGTGTATGACAAAATGGTGCCAAAAATTCTCACGTTTCAACAATAAGCAGGTCGTAAAAATTTTTGTACTGACACTTTGGATGCCATTGAAAATGATACAAATTTATTGGAAAGGATAATAACATGTGATGAATCATGGTTTTTTACGTATGATCTGGAAACAAAGCGCCAATCCATGCATTGGAAGACCCCAAATTCACCGAGAGCCAAAAAAGGAAGAATCAGCAAATCAAATTTTAAAGCATTGATGATTGTTTTTTTCGATATTCATGGGATTGTGTACATTCACTGGGTTCCTGAAGGTCAAACAATTAATCAATATTACTACCTTGAGGTACTTGGTAAACTATGTGAAAGAGTAAGGAAAAACGACCCAAAATGTGAAAGGACAAATTATGGGTTTTCCACCAAGACAATGCGCCAGCTCATTCCACATTATCTGTCAAGAGGTTCCTGGCCACAGCATCCCAGTGTTAGAACATCCACCTTACTCACCAGACCTTGCACCATGTGACTTCTATCTGTTCCCTAAGGTGAAATCTGCATGAAAAGGGACAAGATTTGAGTCCGTTGAAGCTGTAAAAGTGAAAGTGGCAAGAGTCCTGAAGGAGTTGACAGAAGATGACTTCCAGCACTCTTCCAGCACTGTTTCCAACAATGAAAAATTTGCATAGAGCATTGTAGGGATAGAGAAGGCGTGTATACTGAAGGTGATAATAAATAATTATGTATAAAATTAAAATAATTTTTTTTACGTTAGTCTTGTTATTTAATAGCCATACCTCGTGTGTGTGTGTGTGTGTGTGTGTGTGTACACACACGCTGATATATGAAATTCTCCATATTAAAATTAGGTTCAGCTCCCTTTGTTTCTGATATTTGAGGTACAGAGTTCTCTAATACTTTACATTATTGCAAAAAAGGGTACTATAAGAAAGGGTACGCCAGGACTTTTTCCTGGTGTTCTAGAAGATTAACTTGCTACTGATTCTAGGGAAAAAGAAGTAAGCAGTTTATTATTTCAAACAATATCTTATAGTTTTATTTACATAACGGTACCAACATTTGGATTTTTTTCTGTAAAGGCTTATTATTTATTAATACTGTATTTATGGTTTTAATATAACTTGGAAATCATTAACATACATGTTCTTGTTACCGAAAGGTTTTGCCACCTTGGACTCGTATCTATCACTGGAGACAAACAGACCCTGATACACTCATCCCATGGAGGATTTTCTTTGATATTGAAAGTTTACAAAAGTTTGTACCTGTTATCGAAATGGAAGATTTTTTGAAAGGTAATCGTTTAATATTTTATATTACCTTAATTGTCTGATTATTTTTTAAATACACTTAACACTTAAGTTGTAGAACACTACTGGTTAGCATAATCTACATAATGTTTTGAAAGTGATATTTAAAAGTGAAAAGTAAAAAGTAAATTTTACAATAGTTTGGCATTTTTTTAAACAACCAGAGTAAATAAATACCAGTTATATTGGTGCTGGTAAGTATAAAAATAAAAATTATATTTGAAGTATTTTTCTTAACTAGATCCGTACAGACACTCTAACTTGAAAATAAAAATGAGTTTTGTTCCAATATATGACTGATAGTAATTGAGAAAGTTTTCATTGTTGGCTGTTTCCTTCACTTATATAGTGGCGTTAAATAACAAACCAACTGTTTATTTCTTCAATGATTAAAAAAAAATTAAAATAACAGTAAATACCCAAAAAATCATCTTATTCCCAAATACTGAAACTGTGGATATACAGTATTTATTTCCTGAAATAGAAGTTTTGTTATGCTCTGTCAAAAGAGACTGTAACCTAATAATTACAAAAAGTATTATTATTAAAGTACTGGCTTAATTTATTTTTAACGTTTAATACTGTGTTTTAGTCACAAATAAATTTCACAGACAGCCAAACTCCAATTAATTCAGGTAATCATGCCCTAATGTTCATTAGTCATATTTTTTTTTTTTTTTTTTGGAAAGAAAGTTATTTTTAATTTCGGTTGTGATTTAGGTAATAAAGCAAGAAAAGTTGAAACAATTTATATTCTACACACTTCTCCTAGTGCTTTGGAAAACAATTGGGAAGAAAAATGGGAAATTTCAAAATGCAACCAAAAAAAGTTCAGGTAATATTTTTGACGAATTATTTTTTATAATAATTACAGTTGATGCTCGTTTATTGTACGTAATACTGTTCAATTCTAGTTTAACACTAATTGTCTCGTAAATTTAATTGGGAAAAATATTTTGAAGGAAGATAACTTTCCATAATTCGTGAAACATTTATGTGAATTATTCTTTTTTGACTCTAATTTTTAATTATTACTTTAACGGGTGAAACGGAATTATATTAAAATTACAGATTTATATGTGGCAGTAAATATGTGCTTATGATATTGTGTGAAAGCATAACATTTTGTAATTTTTTCTGTTATATTTTATATATTCCAACTTTCTTTGAATTTTAAAATAGAGTAACGAAATCAGTTCCTTCCCTTTTTACCAATATTAATGACAGGTGACTTAAAAGAGGTCTTTTTTTTAGCGTTGTTACTATTTTTTAATATTTTTTATGAATATGTGTTGTTATATTTAAGTTTATATTATACCATTACTCTAAGGAAGTATGTTAATTTTGTTTTTTTCACATAAAAGAATCAATCCATTATTTAAATATTCGCATGTTTTCTTTCACAAACTCTTTATGCCATTTATACCTACAGCACAAGGTTGAGTTTAGTTAATGTTTTTGCCTTTTATTGTGTGTGTTATGTTGATACACTATTTTTGTTATTTAAGAATCAAATCCTTCCAGTTGTTATAGTGATTATTACAATAGTTTTCTTGCCCAGTTTGAAGAGGGTACAAGTTCAGTTCTAAACATATCTTTTTTTTACCGAAAAATGTCTATTACAAATATTTCAACATAATAACTAGGCCTGTATATGATATCTAACTTTGTATTGTCTTAGAATGCTAAAGAACAATAAGTACACTGGACCGTTCTTTGAACATTATGGAATTATTGCAGATGATGTAAAATGTGTATCATTTTTTGGACAAGCACAGCAATTAGAAGAAATTGTCCTTTCTTCTGAGGGCAGGTAACTATAAAAAATATTTTACTTGACAAAATTTAGTGTTAAACGTGTTAGTTGAAAAAGAAACAAAACGCATTTAGGTTTTGGGGGAACTTTTTTGTCAATGAAGTCCTGAGGCGCTTGCATATATATATATATATATATATATATATATATATATATATATATATATATAATTTTATTATTATCCTTAGTATTTATATATTTTTTATAGTTTATATTCTTGTTAACTAGTTTTAGGTAATTTTATTGTGTTTCATAATGTTTATTATCTTTCTGTTTGATTAGGATCCCTTTACAGTCCACCGTTATATTGTTTTGACTTTTAAGTTATTTATTCTTGTTATAAATGTTATCTAGTTTGTAATTAATGTTAAGTTTTATCGCCCTGTTTCGTTAGTAGTTGTGTTTAGGCGATGATAGCCTTAATGTGCTTTTCGCCTTAAAATGTCGATGAAAAGTAGAAAAATATTCACTGTCTCCTTTAGTTTTAAAGTTTGAAGATAAATTGTTCTTTATAAATTAAATTGTAGAAATATTTTCCGTCTTTAAAACAACATAGGTATCCCCATCTTCATAAGCCTGACATAAAAGATTAAATTTTTTTTAAAAATTGAGTAGACACTTGATTATTGGATCTATAAGGGAGGAACTTCTTTTCAGATATAGAGAATTTCCGATAATTGAGAGTTTTTTTTCAAAAACACAACAAACAATGCAGAAAAACTGAAAAAGAAGCTTTGTCTAACACACTAGCGCAATAGAATCAGTAAACAATGAAACACGCCTAATCTTTCAAATGACGATATAAAAAATATTTAGGTATCTACTTTACACAAATGTTAGTACACATATGACTAACTTGGGTTAAAAAAGGTCGCTGATTATCGAAGGGTTACTATTTTGTCATTTTCATCAAAATATAAATATAATGCCAGTAAAATGAGTATTATACAGTAGTATTTATTATTTGTTTACTATTATTACTAATACAATACTTTAATACAATAATTATTAAAACAATACTTTAATATACGTTAATATAACTTAACGTTATATTAAGGTACTTAAATGTGTCAACTCCATATTTAAATGTATACCTATTTTGAGAATAGAATAAATATAATGAGGGTGCAGAATGTTGATGTAGACTTGTTGCTTATCTGTAGGCCTGCAAGGGGGTGCAGACTAGCTGCACCTCAGACGTCCCTCGTGGTACCCGAGTCTAACACACACTTACGACTTTAACACGTTACACTCACACTTACATTTAGAGAGGCGATAATGTACTTCGGTGTGCTTTTTGCCTTAAAATAACAACAACAGAAAAACAAAAAAATGTGTATCTGTTAAGATTTGTTTATGAAACAGCAGAGGTATCAGTTATTTGTTATTAGCTTTTGATACATCTACAATTAGTCAAAAGTATTTATTAGATGCAGATGTGAACATATAGAAATTAATTTGTAACAATGCACTGCGTATTTAAATAAGGATGCAGTGGCAGAAGATTTGTGGAGAAATCTTACTGTATTATTTAGGCAATAAAATTATTAAACCTTATTACAATATAGTATAAAATTGTAAAACTTCGAAACAAAACTTGCAGTGTACGAGAATATGTATGTAACACTAAAATCTGCCAGCATGCATTTCCCGGAACGTTTTAATGCGTACTTCACAAGACATTCAAAGAACATCATTTACATAATTGTTGATTATGGCATATATAACAGATTTTTTCACACATCAAATTTTATGTCATATATTTTCGCTATGCTGGCAATTCTAAGCACGTGAACTGTTTTCTTAACTATTGAAAATATGTCAGATAGCCTATAAACAAAACTAACCTCACTGCTCAGTTCTAAGTAAACAAAACTTTTCTGTCTCTCTTCTTTCTTCCCAGAATTGTTCGGGAGTAATGCAATTATAAAAACAGTTTATCAAATTTATTTTACAGCACAGCATATTAAAAAGAAAAAAGTTATCGTGGATATGCGAAATCTGCGACTGCTGAGTCTGTAGCTGGCAAGTGATTCCTGTATTAGTTTTTTTTAAAACATAGCTCGTCTGAATAAATTATAATCCAGAAATTAATTTATTTCTTTTATTTAAATAACTTCAATTCATTGTTTTCCTTACAAATGCATTGTTTGAATTTAATGCTTTGAACATAGTGCTTTTCGAGTGCGAACTTTTTGACTTCCAAACAGCTGCTGTGACTACAAATTTTATTTCCAAAAACTAACAACATTGAATAACATCACATCAACAACAATGTTCATCTGTTACAATAAACAATGGTTGCTGTAAAATTCATTAATTTTTATCTTGCAGTATTTTGAAAATCCGATATCGACATAATTAGAGCATTATAGTTTTGGATGTGGGGCTCACAATGATGGCAGCTCCAGTTTATCTTCCGAAAGAAATTTTCTAGAAAGGTTGTGACACAATAATCTCAATAATCTAAACAGAGGCGATGTATTCTAGTATGGAAGTTTTTAGATTAAAATATTCATATGAAATTTGGAAGTCGTAAGTTGTTCTTTACTCATATGGAAGTCTTACTTATTTCAGATCATTAATGTTCGATCATGCTGAAGTTGCTTTACATGATGAATTTGGAAGTGAAACATATTGGAAATGCAGACGAAGTATGCGATTTGCCTCACCGCTTGTCCAAATAGCTACAGAATTTCGCAGCCGGTATCTTAACTCTAATGATATTAGTGATCGAACTATTCGGCCTAAAGATTGGCAGCAAGAAAAGGTAATATTTTAACTTGTCTTACACCCTGCAAAGTCATACTATAAACTGCAGGTATTTTATTTTTAAGAAATTTTGGTCGCAGTCATTTTCAAATTAAAACAATATTTATACTCTTTAGGTATTACAAATATATTATATATATATATATATATATATATATACGTGTGTGTGTGTACAATGACTGATTGGAACGTTATATCATCCTACTCTCAGGTGCTTCTTTCATGGGCCAGACTTAATAGCCCCAGAACTGCTTGCACGCTATGTTCTGTATAATAACATTTTGATATTATTTTGTTGTGCTAAAAAAAATGTATACCACTGGGTTTTTAAAAATATATAAATTCAAAGACCCTCGAGATATTTAAAAACATATTTTTTGAAATTTATAAAAAAATCAGTTTTTTTTCAAGCTCGTAACAGTATAAATGTAATTCATAAACATTGTAGTATTGTCACTACTATACTGACTTTCTTGAAATTCATTCGTAATCAGGAAGGTAACCTGTTTAATACAATAAAAACATATTTTGGAAACAAACATACAGGTTGACATTGAATTTTTTATTACTAATAAAAATATGTAACTTCTGTATTTTTAAAATAAAGTTCCACAGTTTCCTTAATTACCTTTAAGTTGCTATAGTTTAGTTAATGTAGTCCCTAGTAGACATTTGATTGGCTACCTCAAGTTTTTGGTATAACAATGGGCAAATTTATTATTGGAAATGTTTTTTGTTGGTATATAACTTATTAGCATAACACAAAACGAAAGTTTACGCCATATCCAAATGTAATCCTGCAAAGGTATAAGTTAGTGTAATGTATCCATTATTGATTTATTTTTATAACTTTCATTTCTGTTTTAAAAAGTAACTTAGATATGCAATTAGGTCTGCTATTAATAGGTGAATTAATAAGCAACACCAGGTAAGATAGGATAACCTTCATGGGCATTCCCACAAGTACCTCTTAAACATGGTTCCATATAGACCATGTCTGCTTAAAGGGGCAGCAGACGCTTGGGCAGAGCACAACTCAGGAAAATCATGGGGCTTATTACTGGGCACTGTGGTATGAGGATGCACATGAACAGGATAGGTATGTACCATGGAGAAACCGTGTGTAGGTTGTGCAGGAAAGAGCAGGAGATTGTAGGATTGTGAAGCTCTTGCTGGTAGGAGGCTAGGGTTTTTTCCAGGACCCTAGGGATCTTCAATAGATTGTTGGAACTTACTAAGGGCATCAATCTGCTAAACTAGTACTCAAGAGGTTTAATTGCACAATATGTCTGTTGATTGCAGTTCCTGGGGTTATATTATCCCTTCTTCTAGTTTGACTCTAATAATAAGAAGCACGACACATGCCCCTGCTCCTCTTAAGCATTAGAACGTTCAGTATTCTTGATGATGCATATTGTACTTCCTCCAATGTTTGAAAGGTCGTTTTGTTACTCTGTGGATCATAAACATGCCAACTTCGAATTCTCATTGTGTATGTATTTGAAACACAATACTCGTGACTTTGTGTATCGACATGAATTTCACTGTCTTATTGTTTTGTTTCCATCAACTGAAATTATTTTCACAGATGGTTCAAAAATTGATAATAATGTTGGTTGTGCATATTACTTAACAGGCCAAACGTGTAAGTATGGATTACCTTCAATTTGTAGTGTTTTTACTGCTGAACTGTTTGCTGTCTTAAAGGATCTGAACACCATTATATCCGAGTATGTCCATTATCTATTGTGTTCCGATTCGAAAAGTGCACTCCAGTCTATTCAGGATATGTATTCGGTAAACCCACTGGTTCAGGACATTCTGTGCTCTGTTCACAGACTTGAACTACAAGGTGTTAAGAGTATCATTTTGCTGCTTACCTGGTCACTGTGGGATAGTTGGGAATGTCAGAGTGGATATTGCGGCGAAGGAAGCAACTTTGCTGCCACTAAGTTCGAAACATGTGATTTTGTCGAATTTTCTAAGTGAAGCAAAACACACAATTCTCTTGAATTGGGAAAAAGAGTGGGCAGATATGGACGATAACAAATTGGGGGTAATTAAAAATAATGTTCGTCCTTGGAGGTCCTCGTTCAAGTTGTAGGGAAGAAGTTGTGGTTACCTGTCTTTGCATTGGTCATTCCATGGTAACGTATGGATTTCTGATGGAAGGCATGGACCCATCTCAGTGTGAGTTCTGTAGCAAAACCACCACAGTAAGACATACATTGCTGGATTGTAATGGTTTCCAAAATATGTGTGGTTTCAGGAATTGTTTGTAGACGATGTTGGGAGATAGTTCACCGGACCCTAGACTTCGTACATCTTCTGGATTTTTTTTAATCAAATTTAATTTGTGTATTGGTTATTGATGTATGGCCTCTTTACAGTCCTGCAACAATTTGTTTGAGTTTCGTTATTTATTTTTAAGAATTGTTATCCTTGTTAATTAGTTTTAATTACAATTATTTTTTCCTTTTTTAATTTAATTTTGTTATTATTGTAAGGCCAATTTACAGCCTTTATATATTTTGGTATAATTTGAAGATGTAATAATGTTAACTAGTTTTAGGTAAATATTTAGTGCTGTCATATTTTGTTTTTTTAGTTATATTTTTAAGATATATAATACTGTTCGTTAGTTTTTTGTAAATATTCATATTTGTTATTATATGTTATTTAATTTTTTCTAAAATACCTTTTATTTTGTATTTTTGTTGTTTTATTTTAAATATTTCAATTTTGTGTCACGGGAATGATAGCCTTTATAAGGTTTTTCGCTGGAGAAAACAAATAAAATTCCTATATGCCGTGGACTTTTATTATATTTATGCTCAAATGTTTGTTGGTAGTCTATCTAGTATTTAGTAATAAATTCAAAAATTATGAACTTGGAATATTTATAAATGTCTGTGTTCAAACCTAATAATAGTTTTAAATTGATTTATTTTCAAAACGGGGGGGGGGATAATAAGAATAAAAATAAAAAGTAATATATATGTAAAAATATGATAAAATTTTTGTTATGTCCTGTTCAGACAGAGCTCTATACATGTCTGGTGATTAAAGAGGACAGATTAATTTAGAACTAGTGCAATATATTTTTACTTAATTGTGGCAGTCAATTCCAACCTTCAGCGACACAATAAAGGATGTCTCTACTGCAGCATTAATTGACCTTGCATTAAACTGATTTTCGGCTTTCTCATCGAATCTACCATTTTAGAAAGTAAGTTATGGATCTTTTTGCACTCTTGCACCTACTTGAGCAAAAAGAAAGGATTAGTTCTCCTCATATTTTTGATATTTACCAGAAACTGGTAACTTTCTTAAATTCAGAATGTTATAGTATAAAAAGTTTTTTTTTTTTTTGTGTGTGATTAACGTCCAACTATTGTGCACACTTGGGCTAATGCAGACGATGGGATGATTTATAGCATATGAAAATGCAAGCCCTCGCCGGTAAGCGAACCCGGGTCCTCTGGGTGAAAGCCTAGTATGCTATCAACTAGGCCACCGAAGCAGTGTCAAAACTGGTATTTGATGGCAGGGTTCATAAATGTAGTGTGAAAATGCCATCATCAGTTGAAGTGCACAAATAACACAAATGATTGTTTCAAAGAATGTTTCTATTCAGGTGCTCTCAGTAAGGTTAAGAGAATAGTTGTAGGCTTTTGCTGTTCAAATGTATAAAAACATTAATGTTCTTATCAAGTCTCATTCACTTAAAAACTCATCACGAAAACACAGGAACCGTCACAAAAACACAATAAAATGAGTTAAAAATTCAGAAACACGTACAAGAATATGTGTACATGACCATCAATGACCAAAGGAACCAAAATCTAGTCAGATAGGCCCAAACAGCACATCAGTAAAAGCTTATATTATAGTTAGTCCAAAGGTATAAAAAACCTATGGTCATCACTCAAAATCTTGTGACATGAGATTAAAGATCTGTTGTGTTTTAATCAATACAATACAGTGATGAGTAGCAAATCGTGCATAAACAGCAAGTATATTTTAAATGAGAAAAGGTCCAGGAAATGAATTCGGCACCCTTTGAACTATAAATCTGGCCAATGAACTAGGTCTGCATTGAATCTCTAGTGATTTACAAACGGGCATGACGGAACTCATTTTTATTTTTGATCGTTAAAGGGAGATAGTGTCCCCCTCCATATGGAATTTACATTATATGATTGGGTATGCAATATTATTAAATTGTATACTGGTCAGAAACACAAACGAATCCATGTTTCCATCAGAACACATGTTGTCAACCTATACAACAGGCAGATAATAAAATATATAAATGAAGGTAGATAAGAGAGTAATCCAATTTTTGCACAATTTTGAAATTAAAATACCATTCTAAACACATTAATTTTCTGTAAGCTTCTTAAGAAATAAATAAAAAGGTACAAAATTCAAAACACTGGTAATTCTAGTAACATTGTTGTATATTCTTTATTAATTAATTATGAATCCTTGTCCTTCCTAGTTTCAATTTTTATTAAGCCGACTCATTTATCGTTCATGAAAATCATGCTATCGATTTTCACCAGCAAAATTATTTACATATATTAAAGGAAAGAAGATAATTTTTGAATTATGGTTGTTAACTTGTAGGCTGGGAGATTTGCAATCGGTGGACCTTATTTATGTGTGCACATGCGAAGGCAGGATTTTGTTTTCGCAAGATCGCAAAGCACTCCAAGTTTGAAACATGCTGCTGAACAAATCAAACGAAAATTGGAAGAATTACAACTTAATCGAGTCTTTATAGCTACGGATGCGCCACACAAAGGTATAGTTTGCTTTGTTAAATTAAAAAAAAATATTATTCCTTAAATTTAAGTGAAAATGTATAATGATGCATTTTAAAACTAACTAGAGAACTCAGTATGAGAAAGAAAAGGTAACAGACAAAAAAAAATAATAAGGTAATCTTTAATCCGTAAAGGAAAAAGAAAATTGTTCACTGAAGCTAAGGTTTGTTAGGACACAAACAAAATGAAAACATTTAAATGTAAAACAGGCTTTATAAATTGTTATTTAGTTAACCTGTTTACTTTTATTGGTTATGAAAAAACATACATTACTGAACCATTATTTATACAATATTGTATATTTAAAAATATATAATTTTTGTTTTTGACCAACTAACACAGGTCAACATAACACACTCCACTTGTTGTGACCGATGAGTGAGCAAGTTATAGTGCAAATATGCACAAAAAATGCCTTCTATAGTTCTTGAGGCACTTACTGTACTATAGCGCATTACTGTAAAGAATTACAAAAATGTTTTGTTAGGTTCCATTTAACATGGGAACAATAGTGGGTTAAAATATGTATACTGTACAGCAAGTTGAACATTTTGTTCTATTGTTGTACAAGTAGTATTATGGGAGTTTTTGTAACAGTAAACATAGCCTTTTTATTCCTCTGATTACTAGATCTTTTTTTGCGCTCCGACCAAAGCACAGTCCGGTAGGCAATAGATATAAAGCATTCGTAAATATTTTATACTATAAAATGTTTGTGATTTCAGAGTTTAAAGAGTTGCAGACATTGTTGAAACAATATAAAGTTATACGTTATGTCCCAAGAACAAAAAAGGAACTACTTCTAAATACAGATGGCGCAATTGCAATTATCGATCAAATAATATGCTCTCATGCAAGGTAAGGAATTAAAACATTCTTATTTGTACAAAAGTAAGAATTGCTGTATTATGTCTGTTCACTTTAATAAATTGGATCTCTAGTTCAGTGTAATAATCTGCCTTCCCTAGCTTCGTCAATTCTACTTTCGTTGATGTGTTTCGGAGAACCCCATCTTCAAAAACTATATCTATCCTTAAAAAAAAAGATATAGTTTTTGAAGATAGAGGTTCTCCGAAAAGCATCAACGAAAGTAGAATGACGAAGCTATGGAAGGCAGATTATTATACTGAACATAGTGACAATAATCCTAGCAGAAATGAAGAATATAAAAAGAATTTTGGATCTCTAGATAACACAACCATTTTAGAAACAAATAAATGTAAAAAATCAAGATGACTTGCACTATAAACAGAAAGAGCTATAACTTACAGAAAATATATTTAGTTTGAGTTATTGCTTTGATTAGAACCCTCAATCACGTTATGTATAGCATGTGCTGGAACTGTACGTGATAACTCGATGAGTCATTCTCAGAAGCAAACTGAACGTAACATTAACACTGACAGAATTTCTCATACTGAAAAAGTGAGGTGTAACACTTGTATAAAATTAACGCAGCAGAAGCTTACGGTTCACTTTTGCAAGAAATAAACCCTATATGTTAACCATATATGTTCAACCATATATGTTAAGTGTGATAACATATATGTGATCTATAAATATGTTACCGATATTTTGTTGACACACACACACACACACACACACACACACACACACACACACACACACACACATTGACTTTTCACATTTTCCTGTTTTACTGCACATGATGGATCAAATCGTCCCGTTCTTTGTCAAAATATTGGAACAAACTGCGCTAAATGAGCATCATAATAATGTAGGCTAATGGGGAATTGAGTTTAAAGATGACTTTACATAGACTGACATATCATTTAGCTTGGAATATTAACAGGTAACCTTATGAATACATTTACCGTTAGACTGATTAATCACCAGGGTCATGACTTGGACTGTGCCAGTTAATCTAATAGATGGAAAACCCTAAAAAAACCTGCTCCGTTCACTGCATATGAATAAAGAAACAAATTCATGTTTATGAACTGCATATGTTCTGCAATAAAAAATGTGCTACAATCACTAATATCAGGAACAACACTTATATTTCTCTAATCTAAAGTAGTAATTGTATGCTGAAATAGCTAAGCCACTACTTATTAAGCAACAAATAACGTAAATAACACAAATCATTACAAGAGCCGCCTCTGTGGCCTAGTTGATAGCGTACTGGGCTTTCACCCCGAGGACCCGAGTTCGATTCCCGGCCAGGGCTTGGCATTTTCATACGCTATAAATCATCGTCTGCATTAGCCAAAGCGTGCACAATAGTTGGACGTTAAACACCAAAAAAAAACAACATCATTACAGCTTATCAGCCACAATTGCAACCGATAAAATGAGCGATAGCTTAAAGTCAGCCAAAACGTGACTGACTCATCAAAAATGTGCCCCATTTCAGCGTATGCACCGCTCAACAATAAAGCAAACAATATTTTTCGCCACAAGCTACTGTGAATATTCAGAGCCATAGCATTATTAATTATAGTTTTCACTATTACTTATTCGTTGCTTTTATTATTTCTCTAGAGCTATGTATAAAAATATTTACAGTACAATAATATTTAATTACTGTAATTAGTTTTTTTATAATGAACCTGGTTGACAGAACCTGGCAGTTAATAAATTGACAGTTAATTAAAGTTTCCCTGTATAAAGATTTGCTGTTCGCATTACTGAACAGTTTGGTTAGCCACGGATGACTGTACTCATTGGTATAGAACAATTTGAGTTGAACAACTTTATTCATTATAGTTGCTTAAAAAGTAAAAGATTTTCTATATAATTCTCACTGCACTCAGTTTTCCTTATAAGAAATCTTGCATCACTAAAACTTTCATAAGATTAAAAATACAAAAGACCATTATCCAGGAAAATTAGGACTTCAATATTTTCATAATTCTTTTTTATTCAGTGATATATGTGCCGTGAGGCACCTTCAGACATAATTATAAAGTCCGCTTATGTACTAATACAGTTGATGTTAAGACCGGAAAGGAGAAGGTAAAGAAAGAGTTTCATTGAATGAAAATAAATTATTAACTTCCTCAGTGGATACGTACAGTATAGTGTACATGAAAATTTGGGTATGCTCTAGGGCCATTTTAAAAATAAATTTGCGAAAAATTTTTTTAATGTTTTTTATAATCTAGGAGCCTCCCTTTTTTTGTTTTTTACAATTTTGTAATTTTGTAAGCAATTTACTGGACATACAGTATACTGTACATTTCCACTTACCTAATCTTAAAAACTGAATATATATTATTTATGAAACAGGCATTGTAACCAATTATTGAATTCATAATTATAATAAATACCACAGAGTGATATACACATACACAAACAAACAAAACAGATTTCTGTGTTTCTTGATATAAGGATTTTGTTGAATTTATATATATATATTTTTTTTGGTACTTTTGTTAACACATATTGTGACAAATATATTTGTAAAAAAAACAAACATTTTGTAAGATTAACTTTAGAATTGTTACAATTAAATGTATTAAAGTGGATAACAACAAATAGGTTTACTAAACATCTGTAATTCTAAAGGGAATTTTGTAAGAACATACAATTGAAGAATTTTAAAAAAAGATAGAATAAAAATCTATCAAAAATGAATACAAAAATAAATTAAAAGTACATAAAACTTCATTTTTACATATAGCCTGCTCTATTTTTTTTCATGAAAATCTGTAAAGCAGTTTCGTTTTTGATTTAGACACAAATGTACTTTACACTTTTTACAGTAAAAATGAGATCTGTATTTTCCACAGTTTTTGTTTTTGCATCTTGTGGGTTCTTTACAAACATCATGAATTGGAAGGTGATCTACATTGTCCAAGATTAAAGTATCATTTGGTCGTATTTCCACATTGTTTCTTGCTGGTGTCACAACCTGTAATGGTACCTGAGAATCGCTGTTTGTAGGTCTTCCCCATTTTCTTGAAGTAACAGTTTTACCTACTTTCACAAGTTCTTTGGCAAGTTGTAGACGGAAATAGAGAAGATCCAGGTGACTTTTTTTTGGAACGTTGTGCCGTTTGCAAGCTGTCTTGTACTCAATCCAGGAGTTACAAATACACATGTCAATTATGTGAAATTCGACTCTCACTGTCCACTTTTTTTGCCCTGACCATTGTCCTGTATAAGCTAATGTATCGGTTCAGTAAATCCACACCACCCATAGCATAATTATATTTTTTAACTACCTCTGGACTTTCTACATTTTCTAAAAACACTTTATTTTTCTTGTCCCATCGTCTTACATAATCTGGCTCACCAATTCCTACAAAATTAGACCAAAGTGTCACAGTTCTTCCATCCAACCACTTGGTAAGTACATCTCCATCTGCACTTATTACTTCCTCACTATAACCTCGTTCAATGTTATTTCTTTTTAAATCAATATCTTGAGTTAATGGTGGGTTTGAGAAGCGGTTAACTCAAATAGTACATGCTGAAAATATTTGCAGACTTTTTAAAATTTGAATAAGCTGATAAGAAGAGAAATAATTGTCAAAAAAAGTTGATGGTTTTTAATTTTCAGTTAGTTTTAGTACAATGGTGGCTCCTAACCCAAAGTTTTTTAGAAGTTTCGGATCCAATTCTGTAGACGCACCTTGATACAGGATGAAGTTGTATGCTAGTCCACTTCTCCCACACAGTACAAAACTTTTAATTCACCAAGGACAAGGTTTTCCTTTTACATATTGCTTAACAGAAATTTTTCCAGTAAATGGAATAATCTGTTCATCCACTACCACATATTTCTCAATTTCAAGGGCCTTGTATCCATTCAATACAGTATTTAGGAGAGAGTGGACCTTAAAAAATACATCTTTAACTGTACTGTTTGATTTGGCTTTCAAATTGTCCACAAAATGTAAATTAGTTCGTATTTGGAAAAATCGTTTTCTTGTCATATTAGCATCAAGAAATATAGCTATTTTAACAATAGGATTCCAATACAACTCTGCTGTCCGTAACTGCAAAGACCCCATTACAATTTGTAGTGCAATAACTCTTTCTATTTCATGAAGGATTATACAAATCCTTAAAATTTGTTTTATTATTCTGAAGTGCATACATATTTGTAAATTAACAAGCATCTTCTAATAAATTATTAGTAATGTGTCTTTTGATATATTCAAGGGGTGATTGAACTGGTCCTTCATAATGTGAATTGAGGAACTCAGAGGGAAGCCTACATGTGAACAAACCTTTTTTCCAACTAATATTTTTACTTTCAGTAATAATATCTTTATAATTTTCATACAGCGTTTCAGTGTCAGTTAAAGATTCTTCATTACACTATAAGTTGTCTAAATAAGGTTCATTAATTACTTGTTATTCTTCCTTATGAATTAGGTTGTATGGGTTTTCATTTTCAATATCTAAATATAGGCCTGTATCATTACACTGGCCTACGCTTGTAGACAAATTGCTGACACTAATGTTTGTAAGTAAATCATCTTCATTGTCACTTAAATCCTCTATTTCTGATATAAATCCACTTTCTATGATTTCAAGAATATTACTGGCTTTTAAATTTTTCTCAGCGTTGCTCATTTTTACAACAAGGAAGAAACTGAAGTAATAATATAAATTTTCAGGTTAGGTTCAACACACACTACAAACAGACAATGTACAGTATACTGTACTCACTTTTTCAATTCAAATTAATAATAATATCCACTACAAAATCTAACTGTTTTGACGAATTTTATATTTGTCAACTTAATTTTAGAAAAATATAAATAACAAATACTTAATTATACAATTTTATTATATATTCACAAATAACAAAATATGCACTTAACAATGGATCACATGGCACCAAACTGAATTTACAAAACACATGATTTTTCCTATAGTTCATAATTTGTCCACAGATAGCAACATTTTTTGAAAAGTTGAAACTACAGTATACAGGACAAATTCTCTTAAAATGAACTAGGGTTAATACAGCCTGGTTTTGATAACTAAAAATACATGTACAGTATACTGTACATTGTCTGTAAATTGATGCAAAATTTCAACAATAATTCGACACTGAGGAGGTTAAATGTCATTCCAGCACGCATTTCGCCAGGGTAATCTCTGTTATCTGAAAAATCGATACATCATATTTTACAACTGACAATGATTCTTGTTTGTATTAGAAATAAGTTGGACATTTCTTGTTTAGAATCTTTCATTGTATAAGTGTTCTAAACTATTTTTTTTTAATATATACTAAATCAACAATAGCCTCAGTCAAAAAAAAAATATACTAAGGAATCGATTATCCGAACTTGATCGCAACATGGGGCTCTTTTGGATAAGCAGGATTGCCATAAAAACATCATTTTTGGCCTGAGATACCATATAACGTTGAGTGGCCATCAGTGATGTCAAATATGACATAGGTGTACAAGATTTATAGGCTAGACAGTTTGCGTCTAACATTGGTGTGTTGCCACATTAAAGTCACCAGTAGTGGGTTTTGGGGCTCTTAGTAAAACTTGCGTGTAAAATACAAACGTAAAATTTATTTAACAAGACTAAATACAATGAGAAAATAAAGTCAAATTGTACATTACAGTGTAACAGTAGACAGCATGATAGGCCTATGTGTTTTAAACTGTGTCTTTTTAAAAAAAGCCTCTTTAATAAACAAGTCTTAAGATTTAAACAAAAGGCTGACCATATTGGTGCCTGGCTGTCACGGTCATACGCCTTCGTTTATTTGCTTATCATAAAACAAATTGTTACTATGCTGCTGTTTCTTTTAGACATTTGATACTTTCTTCAGCTATAAACATGTGATTCCTTGATGCAATATAATAGTACTTCACTGTAACAGAATCAGTCGGTGATGCCTGTACAATGATTCTTTTACTATTTTTAAATATTGTTAAATTATAAAAGCAGTAAATTCTGTAAAATAGGTCATCACAAAAATTACAACAAAAAATCCTTTTTCGTATTTAACTTTTTTATGTCGTTTAGATAAGCTGGAACTTTTGAATAAGTGCAATCCAGGTAATCGCTTCCCTAGTATATTTTTGAAGCGTAGAAATTGCCTTTAGCAATCTACAAATTTCTGTTGAAGAAATTATATATTATCAAAATCTAATTGATAAAAAAACAATTAAAAATAATTAACACAAACCTACAGAAATGGTAAATGTCTGGTGGCCCATGAAAATAAGATCCAATGCCATGACCTACAAAACACGGCATTACATTAAAGCCATGTTGGGCAGCGGTTTCTTCTATTTTTTTACCTGAAAAATAAATATTTTTAATGCAGTTAAACTTATATTGCTCGTGTTAAGCAAGCAGCCGCATAGACCAAATAAATTTGCATACTTTTTGTTTCTATTCTACTCTATGTGCGTGTAATTTTACATACTTTTTATTTCTATTCTACTCTAAGTGCGTGTAATTTTGCATACTTTTTGTTTCTATTCTACTCTATGTGCGTGTAATTTTGCATACTTTTTGTTTCTATTCTACTCTATGTGCGTGTAATTTTGCATACTTTTTGTTTCTATTCTACTCTATGTGCGTGTAATTGCTATGAAATTTTTGAACATCGGATAAGTTAAGAAACGTACGAGTCATCTTCCGAAATATAGTGATTTAAATACCCAACCTTTTTTACACATTGGCCCAATAATTTTAAACAAAATTCAAATGACTCCATAAACTGGATTGTCTTTAATATATGAAACTAATATTAACCTGACGAAATACATTATATAGTTAATTTTTAAGAGTGATACTGTTTAATTAAAGTTAGCGTTTACTGTTTAAATAGGAAATATTTTAATTTTAGCCAGTACATTTTTATAATGTTTGTGATAAACTCTAGATTATTTTTAAGTGTTTATAAAATAATGTACATAAAATTACAGGCTGTTAACTACTTTAATTGTCAATAAATTAATGGAAATATTTGTCTCATGAATTTATTTGTGTTTATTTTCCTCACTTTTATCTTTACGCAGCAGAATACTTTGAAATTTTCTGTATAAGTTATTATTTTAATTAATTACTGTAGTTCATACTTAATTAGAACCAATAGACAGTAATTACTATATTTTCTGTACAACAAAATGCAGGTTAATTTTCATTAGATTTATAGGAAATGTGTTTTTCAAATTTAATCAATTTTTTTTTTAGGCTCATGAAGAACTATGACTGACTTTGTTGTTAGGATTTAAGAAAATATTAATTTTTAGATACTAGTCTTAAATATGATAATTAGGTCACAGCCAAAGAATGAACACTATTGACAAAAAAAACATAGGCTAAATTACGAAACTGCTGACGTACTGCCTGTTGCAATAAGCAACAAGGTATGTAGAACAGCAGTTGAAATGCAAACACGGGGAAGAAGTAGGGGAAGGACAGTCGATTCCAGAGGGGAACGTCAGTATATTCCGGGTGGTGGTCATTTCTGTGAAGACCCGAAGACTTTGTGTCGGCACGATCTAAAGAAGAGCATTCCATCCGGGCAGTGCTGAGAAGTGGCAAATCGGCGGTAAAAGTAAGTAGACAATTATTGGCGTACACTTCTTCCCCTTTTACTTTTGGTTTGAATACATTAATATATATTTTGGGGGACGTTTTATTTCACATAAGACAGCAGTGTTCATTCTTGGTGTTGCCACCAACCATAGTTGTATCTGTAACAACTATGGTTGATGACAACCCCAAGAATGAACACTACTGTCTTATGTGAAATAAAACATTCCCCAAAATATATATTAATGTATTCAAACCAAAAGTAAAAGGGGAAGAAGTGTACACCAATAATTGTCTACTTACTTTTACCGACTTCTCAGCACCGCCCGGATGGAATGCTCTTCCGTAGATCGTGCCGACGCAAAGTCTTTGGGTCTTCACAGAAACAACCGTCACCGAACATACTGACGTTCCGGCCCCTCCGGAATTGACTGTCCTTCTCCTACTTCTTCCCCGTGTTTGCATTTTAACTGCTGTTCTACATACCTTGTTGCTTATTGCGACAGGCAGTATGTCAGTAGTTTTGTAATTTAGCCTATGTTTTTTTTGTCAACAGTGTTCATTCTTTGGCTGTGACCTCATTATCATATTTAAGACTAGTAACTAAAAATTAATATTTTCTTAAATCCTAACAGTTGCATTATGCTGAACCAAACTAATGTTTACCAAATAATTAATATAGTCAGTAGTCAAATGTGTATCTCTTCGGTAAAATTAATCCCACATTTTAAAGTAAGAACAAGCCTTTATAGCGAACTTAATTAAATGAACCTATTGGAATACAGTTCCGAGTTCTAGTAATCTGCCTCCTATTCTACCGACTTAGCTACAAATGCTTTCAGTTTTAAGATACAAAACTGAAATTTTCTTAGATGTAAAACTACAGTGCATCAATGTTTATATAATAAATATTTATGTACCGATGGCGGAAAATGGTTGACCTGGTTTGCAAATCTCAATTGCTTGATTCATAGCATCACGTGATGCGGCAACTAAACGACATCCTTCTTCATCAACATTTCCTATAAGAAACATGGATGAACAATCTCCATGGAATCCTCCAACGTACACCTATAACATCTTAATATGATTTTGTATACACAGTTGATAATGAGTAAATAATAACAATTTTTGAAAAAGTTATACAGTAGAACCCGGCATATCCTACCTCTGAATGACCATCACCTCAGCATAATCGACCAGGTAAGCCATCGTTATTATGAAATGCATATGTAGTTTATGAAATGTGTATTTGTTGTCACAAGATATTTTTTTATTGTTGTTATTTTAAGGCGAAAAGCACATTAAGGCTATTATCGCCTCCCTAAATGTAAGTGTGAGTGTAAAGTGTTAAAGTCGCAAGTGTAAGTGTGTGTTAGACTCGGGTACCGCGAGGGACGTCTAATCCTCTCAATAGGTGCAGCTAGTCTGCACCCCCTGTGAGGATGTCACAAGATTAACATACTAATCAGAACATTGTTTAATTTTCTACTACTTTTTGTCTAATATGTTGAAGTGTCTATAAGTGATGCTGATTAAGTACACACATCAGTTTTGTTTTGATGTCACCTTTCAACTTGATAAACAAGTTATACTGCAATATGAAAATATCAACACATTTGTGTGTTGGGTATTATTTGTGTGTGTGTATGTGCGCGCACATGTGCGTGTACGTGTGTGTGTGTGTGTGTGTGTGTGTGTGTGTGTGTACTTGTATGGTGTACTTAGTGAGCTCCATACCCCCAGAGCTCGGTTTGAAGTAACGTTGAAATTGTGATCAGGGCAGCCAACTTAGTACGAAACTAATAAAATATTATATTTTTATTCTGGAACCCAAATTGGCTAAACGAACTTAATACTGTGTGAAAAAAGTGTATCCACCAGCCTGTGCCACTGTAGGTTTTTACACACTTATACACAGCTAATTGGTCTCATCAACCAAAGCGAGCTTCAAATCGTCTGATGTACAAGAGGTGTACTCATGCTCCATTTCTCTTTTGTCTTGTTGGTAGTCACTTGAAATTTTAATACGAAACATTTTAATTCATGGGATGTTTTGGAATTATTTGACTGTAAATGATGTCATTACCAATGATAAACTTTAATTCTACTCATGAAATATTTCAATGTTATTATTATTTTTCCTTTTTCATTTGCATTAAGGACGGTCTATAATTTTTTTTTAATTTTATTTATTTTAGAATTACAACTGGTCTAACACCAACAAATAATTTTACTCTAATAAATACATCTACCAATAATTTATCAACTTAGTCCATCCATTGTTATCTTAAGTTTTTCTTCTTTGAATTACTACTTTAAACAATCTCTAAGATTGCTTTACACCAGCTCAAAAGGTTTAAGTCTCTTCAATCGTCGAAGCCGCCTCGGTGGCCTAGTTGATAGCGTACTGGGCTTTCACACCGAGGACCCGGATTCGATTCCGGGCTTGGCATTTTCATACGCTATAAATCATCCATGATCAGCATTAGCCCAAGTGTGCACAATAGTCGGTTTAAAAAAAAAAAGTTCCGATTGTTTAGCAGTTGCCTAGCTTCACAGTTAAAATGTTGCTGCAGTCTCTTTTCATGCTTGCATGCATATTTTTTTATTTCTTTTTCCACTTTTGGAATGCTAAGGTCTCTATGGATATCCTGGCTACGAATGTACCATGGAGCATTCACCATATTTCTTAAAACCTTATTTGGAATGTCTATCGTTCTGATGTTAGCTTGTTCAGCACAACCCCACAGCTGTATCCCATACTGCCAGACATGTTTAAAGACCTGATTATATATCAAAATCATATTATCTATTGATAACTTGGAATTTCTTCCCAAAAGCCAGTAGTACTGCTTATACTTCAAACCCAGTTGGGTCCTTTTTGTCACGATATGATCTCTCCATTAAATCTAGAGTCCAGAATAATTCCAAGGTATTTAGCTTTATCTTCGTTGGAAATAATAATGCCCCTGATATTGGGTGTAGGGGGATTGTTCATTCTTTTATATTTATTATTAACATGAACAGATTTCAGCTCATTAAGTTTAACTTTCCAATCCCTAGTCCAATTGTATATTTGATCACTTGTGTTTTGTATCTTTCTGGTTGAAATATTTACACTCTGTCCTACTGCTATATCGCTGTATGGTCAGCGAAGGTCCCAGTTGTAACATCCTTTACCACCGGCAGGTCGCTTGTAAACAGCAGGTAGAGTATAGGTCCCAACACACTACCCTGAGGTATCACTGCATGTATTTCCTTAAGCTCTGAATATCCATCTTCTTGCTTGATTCTAAATCGTCTATCAGTTATATACAATGATAGAATTTCCACAAATTGTTTTGGTAGAAGTTTATTTAACTCATATATTAACCTTCATGCCACACCTTGTCAAAGGCCTGTGCTACTTCGAGAAATACAGCAGAACAGACTTGTTTTTCTTCCAGTGCACGTTCAATTACATCTGTAATACGATGAACCTGGTCTAATGTTGAGTGCTTTTGTCTAAACTGATAATCAGGAATCAATCTGGTATTATTCAATTAATGGCCTCAACCTTTTAAGTAGCAATTTTTCAAATAATTTTGAAATATTGGAAGTAATGAAATAGATCTATAAGTTTTGACATCATTTGGTGATTTACCTGGTTTTGGCGAAAAGCTGCATTTATCTTCAGCATCCTTCTTCGGAAATTATTTTATGATTTCACCGGTGATCAAGTCAAAACTTGGAGATTTGCGGGGGTTTAAATTTTTCCTAATCTCTTCCGCAAATTCCTTTGGAGTAACCGCAGTTATTTCTTCCGTGTTCAAATTTTCTATATCTCAAAATAATGTCTGATTGTACTTGGTTCGGGTCTATAAATAATAATAAATATATAAATAATTAAGTACTAAACTATACAGATGTTGGCATAGTTTGCTAGTTAACTAAACTGAGTTAGAGGTGATTCCTGTATTAACTAGACCCGAGTCTACTTTATGAATTCTTGTGATTTTTATATGCTACATGGAAATATTTTTCTATTGCATATCTTATTATATACCATATATAATATTTTCTTAAGTTGTGATTTTACCTTTCGAAATAAGCTTACACATAGGAGCTTACACATGAATCAAAATCAAACAATTCATTCAAAAGTTATCCTACTAGCTAACAGAAAATGAACTGACACTGGATTTGGTCTTAGAAACACATGTGTTGTTAGTATCACTTATTATTAGTGACGCGCGATTCCGAGATGTTTTTACAATCAAGACAATCGACTATCGTACAACAAAACAATCGAGTCAATCATCAAATACCACCGGGTTGAACAATCAAGATGTTTGCGATTGTTGCCAATTGGAAGGGTGATGGTTGCTGATTCGGCTTTTAGAGCAATGTTTTCCTTGTCTAACTGGACATCAGCAATTACAATTTAGTGTAGTTAACTGCACGCTAATTTTTTTATTGTTTTATATTTTTCTCAAGACCTTTTATTTTAATGTTTTCTTACGTCTTGCTAAGTAATAATTATAATAATAAAACAGTGCTTTATTCTGGTCTAACATATACAAAACAAAAAACAAACTTAAAAAACATACTTACTAAGATTTTTACAAAATAAAAAAAATTAATAAAGAAAACTATTACGCACTGCTTAGTATAATTTAAGGGATGATAGCAAAATTGTACATTTTTACTTATACAAGTAATATAAATAATAATAAGTCATTAATTTAGACATAAATTAAAATAAAATTTATTTCATGACATGATTGAAGCGAATTTCCAAAAGTATTTTTTTTGTCTTATTTTTTTTTTGAAATTCTGATCTCACTATCACGCAGTATTAAAATATGCATTTGCATATACTAACACTTCAACAAATTACATTGAAAATAAGAAAATAAATCCTGACCAATGTCAAAAACTTTCTCAATTTTAATGAATTTTAAAAATTCAAAATGGCAATTCGTGCAGTTTTCAACGCTGATTATGATGACGAAATCGGATTTTCAAAAGCGTTCAAGAGAAAAAAGTTACGAATATGTAAACATTTTTAATAGCCGCCATTTTGAAACTGTTAATGAATTTTCCTAATTAACAAACTTACCCAAGCTATTATAACAATCGATTTTTGTGCCAAGTTCAAATTAAATCGCACCAAAATTGCGGATGTAAGCATGCTAAAACAAAAACAAAAAAACACATTTGTGTATACATTTACATAAATGTATGTAAATACGTGAAAAATACATACATTTACTACACAACTGTCAAACAACTGGAACGTTTCTCATACTCTTTACTAATATAAAAAAAATGAAAAACGGAATAGGCCTTCGCCATTTAATTGGAATATTTATTAAACATTTCATGCAACATCAGTTCAGATTGTAAGTTGACGATTCATTTGATTGTTTTGTCGGTGATTTAGGCCTACAGCACATAACTAGATGACTCAGCGAGTCAGAGGGCTCGGATAGAAAAACAATCATTAAGTCAAGACTGATGAGTCCAATACAATCGAGAAGCATCGAGATGTTTTTACAATCAAAACAATCGAACAATCTCGTAATCGCACATCGCAGATAATTATAGTTAATAGTTATTTTTCAAAAACAGAAAAAATTAAAAAGAAATATTTAAAAAATTATATGGGAAATTCGCAAATAAAATAAGTAGATAAAGATAAAATAAAATTTAAGGACTACCTCATATTCTAATCAAATTAAATGTTTACCTCAAAACACTTAAATTGTTTCTGACCTTTAAATTATTTCTAGCATTATAAAAAATTCAAATAGTTCAAGAATAGCTTTAAAAATGTTTTTTAATATTTAAAATGTTTGTAGTACAGTAGTGAAAATGTAATTATTGATAGTTTCACTTCAAAAAAAATGTTGGCTGCCTTGTAATATGGCAAAAATAAAATAAAAAAATGACTTAAAATTGTTGCCGTAATTTTATCTGAATCTGAATTTGTTGGTTAGATTTTGATCAGATAATTGTGTATAACGGAGAATCAAACCAAGATCCAAAGGAAATTAACATTTACCAAGTCTCAAGTAAGCGCAAGATCTGTAGGTCTACGTCAACAGACATTCATTGGCACTGTCATCATATTGGGCAAGTGAAGACAGACATATTTAAGATTCTTGGAAGAAATAATAAAAACAATAAGGCGATATGGAAATAGTGCGTCTGCATAAATGCGAAACTCGGTATATTGCCTGAATTGTGTATGTGTGTAAGAAAGCTCACTACAGCCTATGAACATATCATACATACCAGAGCTCACTTCAAATTGAAGTTACATGCATGAAATTTTTTTTTTTTTGTGTTTAACGTCCGACTATTGTGCACACTTTGCCTAATGCAGACGGTGGGATGATTTATAGCGTATGAAAATGCCAAGCCCTCGCCGGGAATCGAACCCGGATACTCGGGGTGAAAGCCTAGTACGCTATCCAATAGGCCACCGAGGCGGCTCCATGCATGAAAATATTAAGTGCCTGTTACAATCAGGGAAATTTTGGAAAAAAAAAGTGAATGAGGAATTTTTCCTAAAACTACTGGAAGTGGTGGAAATCGGAATGGCTAAGTGTGTGATAGGAGCTCGCATAGTACGCCAAGCACATGTGTGTGTGTGTGTGTGTGTGTGTGTGTGTTCACACACGTTCATTATTTATTTCAATAATGCCTACAAATCTATTTACTTCCTTCAAGTGGGTATTTACATGGCAGCTTGCATATACAGTACATATTCATAAATAAATCGATTCATTGTTTATATTTTTACACAATGTTGTTACGTCTTAGTGTTAGAATTAGCGGTTGGCAATAGATTACTGTACTTTTTAAAATATTTTTGTCTCCTTTATAAAGTTGTGTGTACTTTAAATGATGACTTAAATATGGTATAATAATGTATATTTATTTCTTTTAATGAAGTTTTTTTTTGTTTCGCTTTTTACATAACCTTTTGTACATTCCGACCTTTATTCAGTCACAAAGGTGAAAAGATAAACAGGGTTCTACTATACTTTCTATTTTAATAATGATGTTTATAAAAATACCAATTCAGTAATCTACCGAGGGATTTGTTAGGTATTCTTAATGGTTTTGACATTATTGGTACAAGTACTGTAATAAAAAGTAGATTAAAACTGTCATTATTTTTATCAACATCATTGTCTTACTTTCACACTGTTAGTCTTAAATTTCAAAATAATTAATTAAATACACATTACTCAATATTTTCAGTACATAAATTTTTGTTGACATTGGAAAGGTTTTGCTGTAAGATAAGGCAAGGTAACTGACTACCTTAAAAAGATTTAATACAACCTGTTCTACAAATAATTACAGGAATTTAAAAAAATACAATAAAATTTTGACACACAAAAATTAAGTTCTGTCATAATACTGATTAGAATTCAAAAACGTAACCATATATTTTCATACCATATACAAGGGTTACTTTTTCCAGCCTCTGAATCTATCATGAGAGCGGTAGAAGGCATACTGGATGACACCACATCTTTCCCACTATAAACAGTGCCACTTTCAACTTTATATGCAACAATGCCATTTTAATCTGAGTTCCAGACCAGTACACATGGCCATTCCGTACTTAGTAACTAAGTAACTAAGTATCTAAGTAACTAATTAACTAAGTAACTAGGTAACTAAGTAACTAATTAACTAAGTAACTAGGTAACTAATTAACTAGTAACTATGTAACTAAGTAACTAGGTAAATAAGTATCTAGGTAACTAAGTAACTAAGTGATTAGGTAACTAAGTATCTAAGTAACTAATTAAATAAGTACCTAAGTAAATAAGTAACTAAGTAACTAATTAACTAAGTACCTAAGTAAATAAGTAACTAAAATCTATTGATTCTCCTGCCAAATGCTAATTGTGAAGTGTCATTCAATTTCTTTAGGCATAAGATAATAATGCAATGGCCTTCCTACTGTTTAATGTGTTTTTGAATTATTTGTGTTTTTTCGGAGAGTTTGTGTGCACCATTATCGCACAACATCATTTATGGAATTTCCATTCTATGATGAATTTCTGCTGTATTATTCCCTTCTACATGAAAAAATTGAAGTAAACTTTGCAATTCACACTTGGCAGGAGAATTAGAATATATAACCATGTTTATGAGCCTGCAACTCAGCTAAAAATGACATTAAATTGGAAGTGGTTATCATGCATTGCGCAGCTCCGCCTTCTACCCACAACACACTACATCATGGTAGATTCAGAAGTTAAAAAAAATCTCCATATTATTAAGAATCCCAAAAATTCGGTCATTAATTTATTTCTAAAAAAATTGTTATATGCACTTATAATACTTTTTTAATCTAACTTACTGTTACGTCTATATTAATAATATCTCCATCATGAAGAGGTCGGTCGTCTGGTATTCCATGACAAGCAACATTATTAACAGAAGTACAGACAGATTTGGGAAAAGATCTATAATTAAGAGGTGATGGATAAGCTTGGTTTTGTATGCAAAGTTCATGAACCATCACATCGATCTCATCTGTAGTTATTCCAACCTATGAAATAAAAACAAACAAAATGTACCAAACTGAAAATGTACAAGTATTGACAAAACAAAGACAGAAATTGAAGAAAATAATTTCTAGATCTTTAATAAAAACTATTAAAATATTTATATATTCATTAACTAACAAACCTACCGATATATTATCAGATTTAATTTAAAATTGAGCAGTGTAACAAAATATAATTACCTACAAATCCGGTGTGAATTTCACAATTAAACAACTTTAAGTTAATTGCAATTAAAATTATATTCCCGATACTCTGAAATCAAAATTTAAATATACCTTATAGTTGTGTTTTAGGCTACTTGTATACTGTACTATACCTTCAGTTGTTTTCCAACCGTATTCAGGATATAACGAGCTAAATGACAACTACGTCTCATTCCATTAATTTGATAACTATCCTTTATTTCTGGATATTGCGGTGGAGACGTTGGTACAGATGTTTTATAATAAGGTGGAACTTCTATATTAGATGGTACAGATTTCATTTTAGTAGGTGTACCAAGTTCAACGATATTATAATGACCAAAATTCTTCCTAAAATAAAAAAATCAATTAACTGACTTTCTTATCTTCTTAACAATTATTAATGAAAATACATAGACCTACATGTCTTATTCTACTCAATCAAGCCGCCTCGGTGGCCTAGTGGATAGCGTACTACGTTGGCTTTAAGTTGGCCCTGATTGTATATGTTAAAAAGCTATTTCGTTATAATTTCTATGTGAATTTAGAAATCATGCCCAACTTGACATCTTTGCTGGGCAACGATAATTTAAATTTCTTGCTCATTTCACACCACTGAATTTACAACACACAGAATGTAAAGATTTATCATTTTTTTGTGTTTAACGTCCGACTATTGTGCACACTTGGGCTAAAGCAGACGACGGGATGATTTGCAGCATATGAAAATACAGCCCTGGCCAGGAATCGAACCCGGGTCCTCGGGGTGAAAGCCAAGTACGCTATCAACTAGGCCACCGAAGTGGCTGTAAAGATTTATCTAGATGTGCATGTAGTCAATGTAGATGTGCATTTTCTATTTGAATTAATGCCTATTTTTCAAAAATATGACAACATTACATGAGAAAATGCGTCCTGGTTATTCACTTATGCCTTACGAGTGTACAGCACAATTACATTGTCAAAAGTTAACATCAGTGACGTCTTCTAGGATGACAATGACGTTGTTATAGCTTTCACTCAGCTAGAGTTTAGGTTACAGAACGATATCCATTAGCCAAAATAAATTAAAATAGAATCTAGTTAAAAACGTATCAATATTACATGCCTAGAAGACAAATAAAAATGAAAAAATAAGATGGAAGGGCTATTTTCCTTACCTTTTAACATTTTTTTTCCAGAATAAACGATACTGATTCACTGAACACAAACATTTTTTCAGGCTAAAATAATGTGGATTGCTGTTTATGTGACTGTACATTGAACGAGTGAGCAACATTTCGAAATGAAAAATGTCCTAAAGTTAAATAGGCTAAATAACAACAAGCATATGGGTTTATGCAAAAACGTTTTTTGTAAACAGCTGAAAAATTTTGTTCCAAATTAATTTTCTAAGTAAATTTAATATTTTCAAAATGACAACAGCACCCAGGGCTACAAATAAGTAGATAAACTTCTAAGGCTCAGGTGAATGTCATCACAGATTGCTAGAAATAACCATAGCATAAGCGTATGTAAAATATAGTATAAACTATAACATCTACCAATACACTGTATTAGTTCAGTCGTTTAGAAAACGGCCTGCTATGAGCACCAGTGAGACAGGAAAATTTGCGAGAGCTCCAGTCTACACTCTCACACAGCTTTTCCTGCAGCTATCACAGATTTTAAACTCAGACGTTTGTTACTAGACTACTGTAGAGAAATTCTCCTACATTTTTGTGCAGGCTGTTTACTAAGTGGATGGACTTCTCCTTAATAAGGAAGGTTAAACATTTAATTGTAGTAAACTAAACAGAAATATCAATATTTATTTCATACTGGGAAAAATAAATACTGAGGAAAGTGAAATAGCAATTGGATTATGGCATTAGAGACATTCGTAGACATTCAAGTGTTTTAACACTTATATGTTAGCAAATCTTGTAAGACTTTCTCCAAATCTTTTTGTTGTCCTCCAAACATACTAGTGAAACTTAGTGATTCGGCACTGAGATGAGCAATAATTTTACAAAGAAAAGAACATGCGTGGAGAGTAGTCTAATGGCCAATCCCAAAACTAAGGGTTGATTACAATCAAACATTACAATAAATTAACAATAAATAAAGTAACGTTCGCGAAAAAAAGAGTGTTGTTGTAAATTTGATTAGGCATACTTTTATATTTTCTAGAAATATTGTGTTGAACATTTTATAAAATAGATCTTCATTTGTTGGACATTTTAATAAAAAATACCTATAAATTTTCTTACAGATATTTTACACTTTTCACTTTTACACATTCGTACACTTTTCATTTTCGTACAGATATCTGTATTAATGGAAATTAAAAGATATATCCTTGCTGATTTCAGTTTCTAGAAAATATTGAAGTTTACAGTTTCAAAAATTAAAAGATCAAGCATTATTATGGTAATGATTTTTTATTATCAAATATTCACTTAATGTAAATTATAAATTAGTTAGTAATATATTTTTATAATTATAAAAACATAGAATTTCATACATTACAATGATACAATAAGTTTCGGGATAATTTGAGATGTTGGAAGGAAGATTAAATTTACGTTACCACATAGTGGACTTTAAAATTTTCTCATTTATAACGAAATCTAACCGGCTGTTTTTTGCTTTCCCGTGCCCTTCCTCCTTCAAGAGTTTCAGCTACGAGTTTTATACGATGTTCGGGAGATCTGTTTTATTAAATAATCTCCAGTAAGTAATGTTATTAATGTTAACATTTGTTTCATTATAATAGACTTTTATGAAGATTTAAATGTTTGGGAAAAGTTAGGTGTTATTCCTATAAAAAAATATGTTAAGCCAAATTTGGGGAATTGCCATTTACAAGGTTCAAAATCGCTATATTTTAGGTCATGAAACAGAATTTTTGTTGTTAATAATTTTCCTTTATAGTTGAAAAATAAATATTAATATTAGTACTGGCCAAGGATGTTTTGGTTTCCAAAATGGAAAATTGGTAAATATAATTTTTAAGAACTTTTTTAAGTTATTTTAGTATTTTTTTTTCGCCAAAACTATTTCATGCCCATTAGTAATACAAAGGTATTTCTTGAGTGTTTGGGACCTACACTAAAGTAATGATTTTAACACTTTTTTGTTTTATTAGTAAAACTGTACTTTTGGCCTTCATGTCATTTTCGGTCAGGTTTCCACTAAAACAATTCATTATATTAAAACATAATTGCCCATTCGCCCAGTAGTAATAGTCCAGAACAAGTGCTGAAACAAGTCCAGAACAAGTGATGAAAGTAAAAGTGACAAATATAACCTCAAAATCACTAGATACTAACAGACAACAGTATTTTTTTTCATTGCTAAAAGGATTAATTAAATGGGTGTTGATAGTGAAAGGAATATAAACTTTTTTCTTAAAAATACTTAAGAATCTAACTTGACTCGGTGTTAGGTGTTTACTAATTCAGTTCTGTTACGATAACATGCAGCAATACCTCGCTGGGTGATCTAGGCGTAATAATCTTGTATAGTAAATTTAGCATGAATAGAAATAAACAGTAGTGATGTCAAAATATAGTTCCGTTAATAAGAGCTATAAATTGTAAGTTACCATAATAAACTGAATCTTACGAGAGTGAAAATGTGATACTGTAATAAAAGTTTATAATAAAATTTTTTAAAAAATTGAAATCAGTACTTCAGCATGAGCCCAAAAGTGCGGTATAACATTTATATTATCTACTATATTATTAAATTAGGAGGTATTCACCTGCAGAAGATTAAATTACTTATGCTAAGTTAATGGTTGTAAGCCATTGTGACCATGGTTTAGTTTGATTGGTAAGTATGCAGGGTATATTATCCTCAATTTCTCCATAATTTTTTTACTAACAAGTTTTATTACATGCCTAAAAGCAATAATCCAAAACTTTAAAGCGCGGAAACCATGAGAATTACAATAAAAATCAAAAAGAAAAGTGACCCGCATAACCTCAAAATTGCTACCCGCACAAGTAGGTAATGTGTTTTTGAAAGTTACAACGATAAAAAACCTTACAATTTTTTTAAATACCAACAACCTAACTGACATGGTTGTTGGATGATAGCCTAACTAGGTTGTTGAGTGATAAAAACACTTTTTTTAATATATATATATATATATATATATATATATATATATATATATATATATATATATATATATATATCAAAACCTAACTGACATAGTTGTGTGGTGAACCTAACGGTTGATAGGTGATAAAAAAAAATTTGTTTTTAAAAAAATAATAAATAGTGTAATTGACACAGTTGTTGGGTGGTGAACCTAACTTATACAGTTGTTTGAAAAAACACTTGTATTAAAAGAAATAATACTTGATGACCAAAGTGACAACGCATTGGATTAAAAAGCTATTGAATTGAACTAGTGGTTTTCCTGTAAGTAGCGTGTTTATGATTGCTAAAATGATAAAAAACCTTTTTTTTTTTGAATACTTAAGAACGTAATTGACAAAGTTGTCAGGTGGTGAACCTAAGGAAAAAACAGGTAAATTGCAAAGTTCACAAATAATGGACACCATGTTAACAGTGTTTTCATTACAAGAACGAACCAAGGAAAACGATAATTAACCTTATCATTTAGTAATGGCTGTCAGAATATATAATGTGCATGAGCAGTAAGTACATGTAGTTAATAATAACCCCAATTTGATGTAGACACAATATAGTTCCATAAAAAATGGTCTAAAATATCTTTAAAAAGTAATCTTTAAAAAAAATATTTTTCGTTGGTGAATATGTATTGATTAGATAATAAAGTATAAAATAAAACAAAGAAATATTCAAAAATCACTATTTTAATAGGATAACCTACACTGCATTATATACACTGCATAGTATACCTTTGATGGAGTATAGTAGATTTACTACAGTAGATTACTATGCCAATGTCATTACTGAGGTACTATAATGCTCATACATGTTATCATATTATAAAAATAATATGTTATATGATGCCAAAGCTCCAAAATAATTTTGTCCCCATCAAGGTCAGATATAGTGTAGCTGCAAAGGAATGACAACATACAATGAAATGAAAAAAGTTGTAAAGACATTTAATTAAAAGAAAATATGCTTAATGTATAACAACGGTAGTATATATGTAAAAAAATGCAATTTTGTTAGCTTACTAAATTGAGTTTTCTTTGCCTAACTAATATTACAAAAGATTGATTTTTAAAAAATGCTGTGGTGTCAGCTTTTGACGTCAAAATATTTTTTTATTATATTCAGGTGTATGGGTTTTTTTGATAAAAAAATCTTTGATATTATTGGTCTCATTTACCAAACATGGTTAGCCTACCTAATTCAATTGATTTCTTATTTAATACACTTTAGAATTTATTAATATTTCCTAGCTAAGAGACATTATAGACAAAAAATCTTTTCTAAAAAAAAAAAAAAAAAAAATGGGAGAAAAAGTAAGGTTTCCTAGAGTAGCAGTTTCTAAATAGGCCTACTTATAGTAGTCATAAATCTGTCAAAAGCTCTTTGTATTTAGCAAGTCCTATATTAAATTAGTTTTGAAAGTTTTTTTTTATTTTAAAGTGAAAAGCACATTGAGGCTATTATTGCCTCTCTAAATGTAAGTGTGAGTGTAAAGTGTTAAAGTCGTGAGTGTAGTGTTGTAAGTATAAATGTGTATTAGACTTGGGTACCGATAGGGACGTCCAAATCCTCTCAATGGGTGCAGCTAGTGTGCACCCCCTACGGGGCTGATATATGTGGATAGATACACTACACTCATAAGAAAAGTAGAGAAAAATTGTTTCCAATACATATTTTTTTATGTTGTTTTACATTTGCTTATTTGTATTTTATAAACGTAAACATTTAAAAGGCAGCTTTTGGCAGTTTTGGGCAGCTTTTACCAATAACATGTTTTAATTTTAGATGTATAAGTATTCTTAAGAATAAAATAAAGAATTAAAAAGTTTTTTTAAGAAAATTAATTGAAAATTTTAAAGTTATATATAATCTTAGAGCCTAAAGTTGTAGAGCTGGATATTTTGTTATGTAGCCCACTCTCTTTAGGTTTGCTGTAGTGTTTGGCACACGGAAATGTTAGTCCAAAGTTTATTTAGTGTAGTAGGCTAGTAATTTCAAAGAAGTTATTATGGCACGTGTACATTTATGTTGAACATGTGTCTTAACATTTTCAACCTTACCTAACACGCCCATTTCTAACTAACTATATGCCCCCATTTCTTGAAAACATGCGAATAATTTTGATATTCCCAAATAACTAGAGTGACACTAGAAAATTTGTGCTTTAACAACAAACCGCCATTAAGGGCATATTTCATTTTGCATAATAGCTGATGACTAAGTTTGATAGTCCACATTGAAAGAATATCTTCATATTTTTGTTTGAAAACAACATAAATGTTTGTTTAAAAATTTGGTTTGTGTTTTGTATTTCAAGTAAAGTTGCTACCATAATTTTTAGTTAGTTCCAAACATTTTTAAATTTAAGAAACATGCAATAATTGGAGAGGTTTACTTCTAAATTTGCTGCGATGAATTAAAATGAGTGTGCATCTTCACTGGCATTGTTACGTAATTGCAGTACACAGCCATCTTACTGATGTTATACAATCTAATTTCCAAAAATTTAATTTTTGACATTATTTTGAAAATTCATTATAATCTGATTTTAAATCTGAATAAATAAGCATTTCATACTTTAAAATTTGAAATTAATCCTTGATAATAGTTTGGTTCATTTTTGTAATTTTCAGTGGAATTTAAAATGCTGTTTTATACAAATTTTAACACTGATTATGGTCATAAAATCAGAATTTGAAAAAGTTATGAATTTTTAAGATTTGAAAAAAACCATTATTTTAAAACTATTGGAGAAATTTTGCTTGGTAATGAATTTGGCCAAAACATTACCTAAGTTAATTTTTGTGTCAAGTTTAAATAAAGTCGATCCAAAATTGTGAACGCTGCTTTATTACCCTGCTGCTGAGGATCGGTGCTCATTTCATTCTCATGGTTTTACCATAATGAAATTTAATGATTTTCTAGGATTCATATTGTGAAAAAACTTTCTTCCTGATCAAAAAAAATCTAACTAAAAAGAATGGGACAAACCAACCAGAATTAAAATAGTGTCTGTACAAAGTATGCATATTATTTTGTAACTGTTACATCGCTTCAGGATTAAAGTAAATTTTAAACAAGTATAAGGTTCTTTTATTGACGGTGAAGTAAAGGTAAGTACAAAGGTCAGAAATGGTTTCCTTGGCCCTTGTTAAACCAAATTCAATCATAAAATTGGAAAAAATGATTTAATACTGCAATTTTGAGGGACAAAACTTACATTAAAAGTAAATTTAGCGAATACTAAGTAAAACTTTATTGTTTATAGTGGAGGACAACAAGTACGTGGCATGGCCACACTCAAGGCCATTTCAATCCGTCTTAAATCTGTTAAAAATATTCAGAAGATCACTCAATCCATGAAAATGGTGTCTGCTGCCAAATACTCAAGAGCAGAAAGAGAATTAAGACAAGCTCGACCTTATGGTGAGGGTGCTCAGGTAAATAGAATTTGTTTTAATTTAATTAACACAAATATATAAAATATTCTATATGATATTTCAAAATTAAAACCATTTTTATTTAATAAAATTAGAACATTTGGAACTTTGTTTTTGTTATCATTCATGATCTTGAGTATTATGTCATATTTCATTAAAATATTGATGCTTTTTAAACTGTTTTGATTGTGATTAGGATTATATACCTATTCTTCCCGTCAGTGGTCTATCAACTCACCTCATAAAGGCTACCGCGGTTTCGAAACTCTATAGTTTCATCTTCAGGCCATACAAAATGTTAAATCCCTTTGTCGAGGTCGTCACAAAGCCAAACAAAACATTAAAACATACATCACAAACACTAAGCACAATTACACATTTAAAATATTCATCATGAAATTCCGGAATGTAACGACATACGAGTCGCGTGTGTAGCTTGGCCAAGCCAAATAGCCAAATTTCATGATGAATATTTTAAATGTGTAATTGTGCTTAGTGTTTGTGATGTATGTTTTAATGTTTTGTTTGACTTTGTGATGACCTCGACAGAGGGATTTAATATTTTGTATGGCCTGAAGATGAAACTATAGAGTTTCGAAACCGCGGTAGCCTTTATGAGGTGAGTTGATAGACCACTGACGGGAAGAATAGGTATATAATCCTAATCATTTGAATATGTGGTCCGGTGGCTATGTTACAATAATGTTTTGATTGGTATAGCGCTCATACATAATTTATAAGCAGACAAGTTCAGTCTTAAATTTAAAAAATAGTTGAATTTAGTGATAATGACTTTCATTGTTTTCTTTCTTAAAAAAATGTTTTAATATAAGTAGATCTGATTATGATCACTGATATTACAAATTTAATGTGTTTGTGTGAGGGGAGAGATTCAGTGGTCAGTGTTCAATATTTTTTTTTATTTACTAGTAGGTAATTTCTGTTTTATACAAATATTTGTTTCAACTAGATTAAAGAATATTTTTTTTTTAACGGGACGCTTATAAATTTAAGCATATTATTCTTCTTGATAGCTATGGAAAAGTATAGAATTGTTTACTGGGTATTATTATTTAAAAATATTACTAACCTATTCTCCATTTGTGTAAAGATAAATGCTAAGCAGAAGTTTTAAATTTTCAGTCGTTTTATGAAAAGGCTGAAGTATCCGGGGAATCGGATGCTCCTAAAAAACTTGTCATCGCGATAACTTCTGATAGAGGCTTATGCGGGGCTGTTCACACTCAGGTGGCTAGGACTATTAGGAACGAGTTGGCAGAGGATTCATCCAATACAGCTGTTATTTGTGTTGGTGATAAATCCAGAGCTATTCTCCAGAGGTAAGTATACTGTATACAGAGGTATTCCTGTGCTTATACTTATTCCTAGGATGCCTATGTACAGTGATATCTTTTTAAACTTTCAAATAAATGATTTAATTTCGTTGACTAAAACTATTCTAAAGCAAAATTATTTCAAGTTCAATGGTAAATTTTATATTCAAAATGAAGGTTTAGCCATGGGCTCCCCCCTTTCCGGCATTTTGGCAGAATTGTTTTTAAACCATATCGAAAATGAATTTTTATGGTCGGATAGGAACTACAATAGAGAAAAAGTAGTTTTTTATTACAGGTATGTGGATGATATAATTGTACTTTTCGAAGGCAATAGTAGACAATTAACAAATTTCAATAAATTTCTCAACACAATACATCCGAACCTTCATTTCACACTGGAAGAAGAGACCGATAATACATTAAATTTTCTTGACCTATCCATTTTAAAAGTAAACAATAGTTTCAAATACAGTGTTTATAGGAAACCTACCACAACCAGCCAAACAATACATTCTTCATCCACTATCCATACAATATAAAAATGGCAGCTTACAATAGTTTGGTACACAGGTTAATTTCACTCCCTTATGGACAAAGGAAGCTATGGAAATGAAGTGAACATCATTAAGTACATAGCTGTTTCTAATGGATATAAAAGCTCAATTGTTGATAGGCTAATTGCCAAACACAAAAACAAAAATAAAAAAATAGTTCGTGATAAAAAAACATACATCTCCACGGAATATGATTCAACTTTAAGCGACACCCTAAAAAAAGAATTAGCCAAAGAAAATATAAATGTCTCTTTCAGAACAAGTAATAAGTTGTCAACATTATTAAAGAAGCCAATTGCAAATAAAAGTGGAGATAACTTTGAAGAAACTGGCATATACAAAATGAAATGTAGTGATTGCCTAAGCTTCTATATCGGTCAGACATCTCGCTTTTTAAGAAAAGATTTAAAGAGCACATACCCAGAAGTGCATTATCGACAAACTCGGCTTTCGCAGAACATCTTATGGACAGAAACCATAAATTTGAAGGCATCCATACCAACATGGAAATATTACATTTATGTCATTAAAGTAGTTATATGGATGTGATTGAAGAGTTTGAGATTTACAAGAGCAAAAAATCAGACCCCCAGAACGTCCTCAATGAAAAACTTTTATTAAAATCAAATTTAATATATGACATGGCTCTAAGGATAAGTGATTTGAGTAACAAAAACCAACAGACGCACCGTAACTTATAACAACGACGGGCGCGCTACTAATGATGGAGACTCCGTAGTCCGGAATGTAACAACGTACGAGTCGCGTGTGTAGCTTGGCCAAGCCAAATTTCATGATGAATATTTTAAATATGTAATTGTGCTTAGTGTTTGTGATATATGTTTTAATGTTTTGTTTGACTTTGTGACGACCTCGGCAGAGGGATTTAACATTTTGTATGGCCTGAAGATGAAACTACAGAGTTTCGAAACCGCGGTAGCCTTTATGAGATGAGTTGATAGACCACTGACGGGAAGAATAGGTATATAATCCTAATCATTTAAACTTTCAAGGATTAACAACCTAAAATATTATTATATTAGGTAAAAATGTGTAGTACATTGCCTTCTTAAATCAAAAAATGTCAAAAAGAGTAAAAATATTTTTTAAATAATTGATAGTACCTATCAAAGGGTTAAATTTTCTTTTATTAGAAACACTAATGTAGAGTTGGCTGATAAAGTTGGCTAAAAATTAAAAATGTTAAAATTTTAGTGTTAATTATTGAATACTAATAAATATAAATAGTTATTGAATTATTAACACACATACACACACACACACACACACACACACACACACTTATTATTCTTTTAATGGTAGATTTTATTTCTGAACTGTTATGTGATGTACTTATGAACTTTAGAGCATGTTGAATATAGTTTTTAACACTTTTTTTTTTGTTACCGAAGTTTCTTTTCATTTTTAAAGTAATGAAGTATAAAATAACCCTGTTTAATTAAATAGTATCTGATTCCTGAAACAGATTGTATGGACAAAACATCATTCTTGTTGCTAATGAGGTTGGCAGAAAACCACCTTCCTTCTTGGATGCATCCAAAGTGGCCCAACAGACAAGCCAACAAAACTTTACTTCTGGAAAGATTGTGTATAACAAATTCAGGTGAGTATTTCTTTTTTTGTAAGTATTGTATATTTTATCTAACTAGAAATGTGTTTAGTTAGTTAAGTAAATTACTGAAAAAAAAATATAGCTTTTATAATATAATGACTTATTGCCTTCTCACCACTAGGAAATATTCATTTCACCCACATTTTAGTGGGTCCATTCTATAAATATTTTTCACTACTCCAGTTAAAATTATTAATGGGGAATTTTGTACAGTATTGACCAAACTGGGTAGGATAAATGAGAGAAGGAGGTATGAGAAGGTCTATGAGGTGTGGCTAGAAAATAACCGGACTGAAATTTAAAACTCTTTTATTTAACATCGTTTTTATTGGAAACCTTATCACCTTTAATGTACAACCCTCCTCAATCCGTACAATGCTCCAGATGGATTTTCCATTGTTGGAAGTAATGCTGCGTACTCATATGTCCGTCGTTTTTGTCTGCACTGCATCTACAGACCAAAACATTTTCCTTTCAGCACGCTCTTGACCTTAGGTAACAAAAAAAAGTCACATGGAGCAAGGTCAGGCAAATAGGGTGGAGCTACTGGAACGCTGGGTGCATCCTATACCATTTGTTTCAGATATCAACATTTGTGGAATTGCTCAGCAACAAAACTATGGATAATAAAATTAAACAAAATGCCAAAAATTCGCTGAAGAGGCGTTGTTCGACTACGTCGAACAGGTATGTTGATAGTAGTGGGAGTAGTGACAATCTGGAGGAGAAGATGAGTGCTGTACCTCTTCGGCTCCCATCTCCTAGATTTTTAATATTTAAAAATTCAGAGGAAGGTTCGTACCTGTCTAAGGTATAGCCTTTCCTCATTAGCAATTGTTGGACGAGCGGGTCCCATAGCTTCTATAAAGAAGCTGTAAAACGGGATGCTGCTAGTTCAAACCAGTAGCAACAAACAAAGCTTATCGCTGCTACAAATGACATTTTTATGAGAGAGTCAGGGTTTCTGTGGAGCCCCACAGAACCTTGAATTCCACAAAAGTAGTGGTTACCTGTAGAGATCTCCTCCATGTAGACATTGAGGAAATTAAATCTGAGCTAGGTACAGAGTTGGTTATGGATGTTTATCGCATTATGTGAAATGAGAATGTTCACAAAGTTCCAAATTCATCCCTGACTTTTGGAAAGCCTAGTATTCCAGAATACATATATGCTGGATATCAAAGGCTTTCTGTTCGAACCTTACGTTCCAAACCTGAAATGATGCTTCAAGTATCAGGGCTTTGGACACATGCATTCTATATGCTGAAAGCCTGAGATATGCGATCATTGTTGTCCCAATAGCCATGGTAGTGATAATTGCACGGATGATGCAAAGTGTTCCAATTGTGGTGGAGATCATCTGTCTTGTCTTGTTCCTTCAGCTGTCCCAAGTATAAGGATGAGAAAGCAATGCTGACTATCATGGCAAAGGATAAAGTTTCATTTTCCAAAGCTAAAAGAATTTTCAAATGTTCTAAAATAATTGAGGGTAAATTGTTTGGTTCGGTTGTGTATAGCAGAAAGACCTCATGTGCAAATTGTAATGAACTGACTAAAACCGTTAAAACATTGACCGAACAAGTAGCTTAACAATTGTCTTATATCTACTGGTACTTTTTTCCATTTCTAAAACACCTGATTTCTCTTTAGCTGTTACTTCTAAAAAAACATAGTCTAATGTCTCTAAAAATGATGTTTCAAAGTCATTTGTCACTAAATCGTCAAAACCTACAGTTCCTGAAGCAATGTCCTGTAGTCACAAGTGCTAAAACTTGCGTCCAAGAACGTTTGTCCTGGATTAGCTCACTTTCTTAAAAAATCAAATACATACCCACCAGTAATTGATTCCAAAGCATTAGGAAAAAAAGTTTATAAAAAACAAATAATCAGGATCAACAACTGAAAGTTGGAGCTGCTTCAAAAGCGACTTCTTCCAAACCAAATAGATCCACAGAGTCCGACAGCAATCACAATAGTGAACCGATGTCCATAGACTCTAATAAAGTTCTATAGGGAAACCCTCACAGTAAAACATATATTGCTCGATTGTGATGATTTCCAAAATGTGCGTGTTATATGTGGTTTGAGTAATTGTTTGCAGACGATGATGGTAGATAGTGCCTCGGCCGTTGACCGGATTCTAGATTTCCTTCATCATCTGAATATTTTAAATAAAATTTAATTTGTTATTGTTGTGGGACTCCTTTACAGCTCTGAAAAGCTTGTTTATATTTGGTATTTATTAATTTATTTTTTAAGTTGTTTTTATTTTGTTAATTAGTTTTAGATATGTTTATATTTCTTTTATTTATCTTGTTATTCTTGTAGCCTACAATGCTATTTGCTATACTATTGTTGGCCGACCAAAATATAGATCATATGTAATATCCTCTTTCCCTTCTTTACATCATTTAATCCACTCAAAAACTTGAGTTGATAAACACTCATAACCATACAATTTTTGCAACAAATTTAATATTTCTGTAGAGAATTTTATGAGTTTTAATGAGAAATTTCACATTAACACGTTGTTTCACACTAGCACTAAGCATTTTCCGATTCAGAGCAAATACACAATACTGTTGTGAGCGAACTAGATACTGTGCAATCATCAAAATGACGGAGTAGGTAGAGGGAGCATGCAGGGTCAACGCCTTACCATTGTCAACCACATAGAATAAATATCACGGGCATATGAAAATCATTCCGGTTATTTTCTAGCCACATCTCATATTGTATATTATTAATATTCTAAACTGCGATACTTGGATACTATTGCGTGTACTACAGTAAAAGATCAGTGGAAGAAATTTTGTAATATAAATATGGTAACATTGTCATTGTAGGTCTGTGGTGTCCTATGTTACATCAGAGATCCCTCTTTTCTCTTCAGCAGCTGTCGCAGCTGCACCTAAACTTGGAGTGTACGACTCATTGGATGCAGAAGTTATTCAAAGTTACTTGGAGTTTTCTTTGGCATCATTAATATTTTTTGCTATGAAGGAAAGTGCATGCAGTGAACAGTCGTCCAGGATGACAGCTATGGATAATGCAAGCAAAAATGCAGGCAAGTGTCATGCCATCCATAATCGTGTTTTACACTTCAGAATGAAAGTTGATCTGTATTCTTGTGTGTTGTTTTTTTTTTTATAGATGGATAATGTCTGAACAAAAAATAATAACTGTTATTTTACATCATAGTCTTTATCCCAATTCATAAAATATTTTTAAAAAATTGAAGTGAAGTTTAAAATGTTTTTACTGATGATTATCAGAATATACAGTGATACCCCAGCTAACAGTATGACCCGCATAACAAATTAGGTTTCCGATAAAGGGCTGAACATATAAGTGTGTTTTCATTTTATTAAATCATTTTTAAGCACATGTGTAAATTTAGAGACAACATTGTGCTGTTCTACAGAAATAAACATTGTGCTGAGTTAACACAAACAAGCCTTTGATTGATGGGTTTTTGTAGGGCAATAACTTCCATGATATTTTTTATTTATCTGTTTACAGTATGCCTTCCTATTCCCTTTTCTGCCTTACTCAGTGTGCCATCAGCTATTTTACTGTGTGTTTAATTTGTTAGCCCATTAAAACAGATATAATATTATCGTGTTACGTACTTTTGACTTTTAAATTTAACGAAATGTTAAGTGTCTGCATGTGAATTTCAAATTGTTTAAATCTTGTTTTCAATTTTTTTTCTATCTAACAAAATGTTTTCCCTTCTCAATTGTAAACAGTGACTCGCACAGTAGTCTTAATTAAGACCATTAACTGGGGTATCACTGTATTGTAACCTTCATATTAATGCATTTTAGAATGTGTGTGTGTGTGTGTGTGTGTGTGTGTGTGTGTGTATATATATATATATATATATATATATATATATATATATATATATATATAGCCGCCTCGGTGGCTTAGTTGATAGCGTACTAGGCTTTCACCCCAAGGACCCGGGTTCGATTCCAGGCCAGGGCTTGGCATTTTCATATGCTATAAATCATCCCATCGTCTGCATTAGCCCAAGTGTGCACAATAGTCGGACGTTAAACATAAAAAAAAATATATATATATCACTTCTGGGATTAATAAAATTATTAAAATAATTAGGGTATGAGTAGCATTTTTTTACAGTTTTAATAGATAAAAAGACTAGATGTAGTAACTGGATTTGATTTAAAAATCAGCAATGAGCAAAAAGATATAAAGGGTGTATTTTAACCAGATATTATGTGTTAAAAAAAGATATAAAATTCAATTTACTCAAAATAAGATGAACTAAAAATACATTTTTTTTTACATGTTTAATCAAGTCTAGTGAAGTTTTTATAACACTGGGTTTGTTTTTTTTTTTTCAGGAGAAATGATTGACAAGTTAACCTTGACTTTCAATCGTACTCGACAAGCTGTCATCACTCGTGAGTTGATTGAAATCATCTCTGGAGCTGCTGCTCTTGATTAAGCTTCGTTTCAGTTTTAAATAAAGTTATAAATACGGTGTCTTGAAGTCGTTGAAATTAATAAATAGTATTAATTTATAATTAAAAATCAATCTGAAAAATAATTAGAAATCAAATTATTACAATGGTAATCAAATACTATATTTTAAAATTGAATTTTAATTTTAGTATTATATATGTGTATGTATACATCTTGGAATTGTATGTGCTGTCTCGACTTTGACTTTTACAACTTCAATAAACACATTAAGAAGTAGGACCCCATAATAATAACATCAAAAGTTTGAAGTCAAGAAAGTATATACCCAATTATGTGTTAACTGATCATAACTTGAGTGTTAATAGAATGAATTAAGTATAATGAAACAAATGAAATTATTGTTTACAATAAAATAAGAATAATAAACAGTATAAAATTATTGTTAAAAAATATTATATTATTTATTGTCTATATATGTAAATTGTTTTTAAAACACTGGTTTATTTGTATTATATTAAATGGATAGTAAACAACAAATGATCGCCAAGATATTGTTCTTTTTTCATCATATTTCATTTCAGATCGTAACAAAATTCAGCAAGTTTTCACATCTCATTGGTTTATTTTTTATGTATGCAGCGTGAGATGCTTCAAAGTTGAAGTAAAGTGAAACATCAATTAACCGTCGTGGTTGGGGCCAGGATTGTGAAATATGAAAAACTAATTTAACCTTTTGAGGAGTAATGTCATTTCTGAACGGCATCAAAAAAATGTACTGTTTAGGTATACACCTACACATAAAAAAACAAGTGAAAATTAAGAATGAATTTTATTCTGAATTAAACTAGCTTTGTTATCATGTTAGCATCGTAGACAGTATAGTAAGAAAAAAGCCTGTGTTATTCACAAAAAAATGTTGATGTTTCACACCAATTATCAAATGACTGCTTTTGAGCACTGGCATGTGTTTCCTTAATAAAATCCCTTCTTTTTTCCTATTTGAGTAATGGACTTTGAGCTCCTACTTCTTCAGTCTCCTTCTACATGCCTGCAGAGTAATTGCAACTTGAATTCCAGTAGAATATTAATACATACATGAACAGTGACAGCTCGCGAATAGGCACTGTGAACTGCAGCACCCCTAATTTCCACTCGATATTTTCAGTAACATTTAATATATAATGAGTCCTTTTTTCTTGAATTTATTCTTTATACTTGTACAATATATAATCCTTAAGCTTAATGTCCCATAGCCACCTCCCAGTTTATGAAAAAGATACAAAAGTCTGTATGGAACTGTGCGTTTCACAGTTCTAGCAGCGAGGTGTTTGACTATTGTGTGCATGCACACAAGAAACTGCAAGGGAGGGAGAAAGCACTGTGAAACGCACAGTTCCAGCAGCGAGGTGTTTGACTATTGTGTGCATGCACACAAGAAACTGCAAGGGAGGGAGAAAGCACTGTTAATCACACAGTGCTGGTGGGAGGTAGTTTTTTTTTTTTATTCCAAGTGTGATGCTTAAAACCATATCATATTCTTCAATGTGGTAAAGTGTAGGATTAGATTATTATCCTGCTGTGAGAATTTTTTTAAAACTTTTGTAAGAAGCACTATGAATTTGGAAAGCAATTTCAGTGCTTGTTCAATGGAGAAAATTTCCGTCAGTTGTCATCCAGAGGTCAAGGAGAAAATTACTGTTCTTTTCATACATACAAAATTAAATCAAGAAGGCTTTGATTTCACTTTTAACTGAATAGATTAAGTGGATTATAGTAAGAAAAAAATGTTTTACTTTGTTTGTTTAGGATTTTATCAAGTTCTAGAATAAATTTTCATTTTTTGTTTCTATATACACAATTTTAAAACAAGATCTACACATTTTCTGGAGCATCACCCACACTAATTTTAGCTACAAACCAATACTGTAAAGGAATATAAATTCTTGTGGCAGGTCAAATCCTCCACTCTGTCACCACTCCTTCTATCCTTAACTACTGCTGAATAGCGAATATCAGTTGCTAGCTGATAAAATGAAAAGTCAAGCATCACCTCACTTGTCTTTCTTACTGATTAAATTTCAACTTATTTCAGCAAATTTTGAATTTCTTAAAGTGAATGAAACAAACTTGTTCAGGATACAAAATTTAACAAATTAATATTATGTTAATACAAGATAACATGTAATAATAAATTATTCTCCTAATAGATGAACTTTTTTACACTCTTAATAATTCAAGGAAAACTTCATAAAAATTCAATTCTACATGAACTTTCCATTTATCTCAAAAGTATTTCTTCAGAAGTGTGACAATATCTTCAGTTTATATTTTAACTGTCTAGTCAAATTATTTTGGATATATGTTCTTAGCTGTTTTTTATTTAGTCAAATATACCTTATGGTTTCCTAATTTCACCAAACAGTAGGTTTAAAACTACCGATGTTTTTTTTTTTAAGGCGAAAAGCACACTGAGGCTATTATCGCCTCCCTAAATATAAGTGTAAAGTTGTAAGTGTGTGTTAGACTCGGGTACCTCGAGGGCTGTCTAAATCCTCTCAATAGGTGCAGCTAGTCTGCACCCCTCCTGAGGGGATGTTATATGAAATCAGTCATCAAGATATTTGATGTCAAAAAATTTTAACGATCAGCATTAAGAAAATATATGAAATAACTTTTGTCTTCGTTTTTTTTAGCACATATAGAATGTTCTTTTAATAATGTATATACAAAATCTGAACTTAAATAATTTATTTATTTTCAAAGTTATAGCATTTAAAAAAGCAAAACAAATAAGAAAGTGGCTGGAAAAGGGGAACCTTTCTGACCTATGTTTAATGAACCTTTTCTTTGTTTTAACTAGGAGGAAGAGCTCTGAGAGTACCAGGTAAATTGCTTCCTGAAACAAGCTATTTACAAATTTAATTAGGTGTAAATACTAATCAGTATTAATTAAATTAAATACTGTTCAGTATATATATTCAGTATAAATTAAATACTATTCAGTGTTTTAATTTATCTTATATTTAGTCCTATTGTTGTTTAATTATTTTCATAAATTCTAGTGATATAAATAAGTAGGACTTAATATGTAAGTATACAGAGCTATAGATTTTTTTTTTTTTTGGTGTTTAACATCCGACTATTGTGCACACTTGGGCTAATGCAGACGGTGGGATGATTTATAGCGTATGAAAATGCCAAGCCCTCGCCGGGAATCGAACCCGGATCCTCGGGGTGAAAGCCTAGTACGCTATCCACTAGGCCACCGAGGCGGTTAGAGCTAGCACACATAAAAGTGTCATTTAAATCCATGACATACTATTTACAATAAAGCTACCACAATGATAAGGAGAAGGTGCAAGCTCAGCATAAAAGGTAAATAGAAAGTAAACATACAGTTCATCAGCAGGCATGTTACTGGACTGCGGGGGGGATTTTTCATACATGCTCTAGAAATTCTCTCGCAGGCTACTTTCTACGTAGCTGGTATATTCAGAAACATTCAGATTTATTTTGCTCTAATTTTATAGTAATGAATTATAAAAAAAATGAAGTTACTGGAACTGTGTGTTGGGAATTTAAGCATAAATAATTTATTATGTCATCCATTTTAAATTTTTATCTTGAAAAAGTTCATAGCAAAGCATTTGGTGTTAACAGCTACTAAAACTACAGGTTTTATCTTTTATAACAAAAGATCACATCATATAATTTACTGTACTGGAATGTATCATTGAGTTAGTCCAGCAGAAGGGGTGGGCGTTTCTGCTATTTTTACAAAACAAACTGTTGATGAAAAAAGCTGCTTTTTAAAACAGTTGGAAAAAACAGGTTTAGAAAACTGAAACTCAAAGTTGTATTAGCAGCTAAAACAAAGAACATACATTCAGTTTTTTAAGACTACTTTTTCATTCCCATTACCATGTCCTTAACTGTTTTTGGGTGTAAAGCATTTAGAAAAAAATAATCCTTATAAGTGTAGTAATAATTAAATTACATTCTCAAAATGTAATATATATATATTACATTCTCAAAATGTAATATATATATATATATATATATATATATATATATATATATATATATATATATATATATGTAACCATTTGATATTTACAAAATGCAATGAATTTCTAATAGAAGCATTCTTTTTTTTATTTAAAAATTAAATAGTCCTTTGCATATTTACTCAAATGTAAAATTAGAATATTTTTAATTCATTAAAAAATATTGATGATTGATAATAAATATAAAAAATACGTTTAAATAAAATTAGGTTATGTATTTACAAAATGTGAGATGTTACTGTCATATTTTTATTTGAAAGAAAGTAGGTTTTCACTTTTCAACACTGAAAAACACTGAGTAGATATTGTGAATTTTAAAAAGTCCACACATCCAATAAATAATTAAAAACTATGCACTTAATTCTAAAAACATTAAAAAAAGTAATTTTAAGGCTTACGGGTAGACATGATGAGAGTAAGGATGAAAAGTGGGTAATTTTGATTTCACTGAGGTATACAAAAATTATGAAGAAAAGTTACTTTACTCAAATTCCTCTTTTTCGATTCAATTATAAGTGTTGATATTTGGTGTACTCTGTAGCTCATTTTGTATTCCGAATTCAGACGATTTTTACATGTGATCCATGTTTATTACACTTTTCTCCTCAATAAGCTCATTCTTATAACTTTAGTTTTGGAAATTTTATTTTAATGAAACAACTGGATGTTAAAAAACTAACCATGAGTATCCGTGTTGATTTGGTTCAAACGATTTTTTTTTTTTTTTGTTTAACGTCCGACTATTGTGCACTTGGGCTAATGCAGACGGTTGGTTCAAATGAAATGATTAGTAGAATTCACTAATCATATCACTAAGGTTTGATATGAAAGGTCCCCACCATATCCACAGTATTTATGCTTAGACTCTTAGACCTAAATAATCCTCCAAAAGATAAAAATTTCCATTCACGCACATACTTCCATATATATATATATATATATATATATATATATATATATATATATATATATATATATATATATCGTAGTAAAATGCAGTAATTTAATGTCTGTGTGTATTGTAATTGACATTGGCAACACTGGTTTTATATTTATTCTTTAGGGATTATGCAAGTTGTATTTTAAGAGATTGTGGATAGAATGTAATACTTTTTTTTGATACTTCCTTTTCCTTATAAATTAATGACTTCTAAAATAGTTAAATTATGGAATGTAATAAAACCGTTCTGTTGACTATTAATTTTGATGTTGATTGTTAATACCTGATCTTGATACGCAGAAGGGCGGAAATAGTAAAATGTCTACAGCCTTCGATCAATTAAAGTCGTTATATGACTTGGAATTATATTCAAATGTTGTATCTTTGGTGAGTTAACATTACACTTTGAACTCAAAGCAATAATTTATTAAGTATGAACGCACACTAAAATTAGATTTACAGTAACCTAAATCTGGACTTCTGGTTTTGGACAATAGGTAAATGTGACATTAAAGCACTTTCGTCAGTTTTCGTAATTTTTTACCAAAATGCGATTTTTAATCATTTTCTATTACTACATCAGTAATAATAAAAAATATAAAAGTGCGGAAACTAAGGGAAATTTGAAAAAAATGGAAAAGTGACGCACATAACCTAAAAATTACTTTCACGCGAAAATAGAAAACGTTTTTCATCGCTAAGACGGTAATTATCACGAAAAAACTGCACTTTTTAGCCTCATGACTTTTTCGGTAAAGCTTTCCCTTTACTATATGCACAATATTAATAATCCATAATACAAAAGTGCAGAAATAACGGAGGGAAAGTTAGAAAAAAATGGAAAGTAAAAGTGACAAACGTAACCTCAAAATGAGTAGCGCGGGAAAGTAGTCACTTGTTGTTTACCGCGAAAACTGTTTAATTTTGTTTAAAAATAAAAAACGACAGGACCTAACGGACACGGTTGTTGAATGAAAACATGGTTGTTGGATGTTTTAATACGGCTGTTGGGTATATAACTAGATTGCATAAAAATTAAGGGAGTAATTATGCACTTTGGGTGACTGTATTTGTGCATTGTAGGTTTTTTTCAAATAGTGATTTTTGATTTTTTTGTTTTGTTTTGTTTTATTATATACCTTATTGTCTAACATTATTTTACATATTTGCCACATCTTACTTTATACCACATATTCACGCTTGGAAAATATTTTTGTTAATGATTATTTATGACTTTAGGCTGTTTTTTATCCTGCTGTATTGTGATGTCATTGCTGTTTACATTGTATTGAATACACTAAATTTCATACACGGTTTTAGTGCTCGTGGGCATTACTAAATATGCGGACATTCTGACTGCCATTACTAAATGTTAAAGTTTATTACTTTTTTCATTGGTTCCTTCATTGGTGTTCCTTAAAACTGTTCATTGAAAACATTGTTAAAATGGCATCCCTTATTTATGAATGAAAAAGGTAATTTTCCTCTTTTTGTGTTAGGTTCACCACCCAACAATTGTGTCAGTTATGTAATTAAGTATTTTGTTTTTAAAGAAATAAAAGTTTTTTAATCATTTAAAAAATGATGATCAATGATTGTAGGTAAACTTGTTACCTGTAACTAGTGTAATTAAATACCTTTTTTACTCAACAACCATGTCAGGTCATAAAAATAAAATTCTTTTTTATCATTTAAGTGATTGAAAACATGTTACATGTAACTAGTTTAATTAAATAGCTTTTTCACCTAACACCAGGGTCAGTTAGGTCATTGAGTTTTTTTTATTGTTTTAGTGATCAAAAATATATTACCTACTTTCGCGTGGTAGGAATTGTTAAGTTACGCAGGTTACTTTTATTTTTGATTTTTATCGTATGGTACTTCCTGTACTTTCTGCGCTTTTATATTATGGATTATTGCTTGTGGACATGTAATAAAGCGTTTTAGTGAAAAAATTACCAAAAAATCAAAAACAACCAACACTGGATATTAATCTGGTTGATTTACTATAGTAATGATGTTTGTAATTTATTACCGAATTAGAAGATACTAACCCGCAGAAGATTAATTTTTTTATAAGTTATGATTTTAAGCCTTTTTTAATAAAACTAAATTGTAATATCGTTCTTGTTTGCTTTGCATGTAGAATGCTAAAAAACCTATACAAGGTTACTATACTAATGTGACTTATTGAGATGCTGCTCAAGCGTGTTATCACAATATAATAAATCAGTTGTTGTTCAATGTTATGGAACACTGAATTCTACCAGAAATAACAGTTATTATTGGCAATTATTATTATTATTATAAGCTTTGTTAGAAAGCTTATAATTGCCTTTCAAATAGTGGCTTTACCCATCTCACAATAAACCATTCGATAACTTTTGTTGATTATGCGACTGGTGCATAAATGAATATGATTAAAAGATGCTGGCATTAAGTTAGACATATGATCCCATGATTTGGCGATAGGAAAAACTACTTAATAGGATAATTAGCTTAATTTCAATTTATATTCAAATATGATGTTTATAAGCAAAGGATTCACCATTTAATTAATCATTTTTGTGATGACAAAATGATGATGAAAAAATGCCAACAACCAAGTCTAGTCACAACAACAGTCCAGTCAAGTTAAGTACTCAACAATCAAATTGAGTTAGATTTGAAGTTGTTTTTAAATAAAAAAATTAATGTTTTTCCATTATTAATATACACTTAAGTAATCGTTTCTTGCGATAAAAAACATGTTATCTACTATCGTGCTGTAGCAGTTTTGATGTTATACAGTTAATTTTATTTTCTGTTTTCTTGAACTTCCTATAATTTTCTTACATTTGTATTTGTATTATTACTTTCGGTCATATAAATAAAGTCATATCATGAAAAAATTACAAAACTTGACAAATCACCCGAATGTGCATTTTTACTGTTAACAAAGTTTCCACTGCAAGAACTAACAAGATATTAACTGACATTATAATATAACGCACATATTTGCGTGTGACGTATATATAATAATCTTGCATACTAAATCTAGCATGTTCATTGCAAATAAATAGCAATGATGTTACAGTGTGACGAAATAATATATTTTCTATTTATATTTCAGGTGATATTTCAAATTAATTATTTTAAAGTATTTTTGTCTTTTACTACATACTTTGTTATTGAAGTAAGAGCTATTCCTCAGTGGACGGTTAAGTACCTTAAAAAAAATAATTTACAATTTTTAGCAGAACTGTATTGTGATATTGCGTGCTAGATGTGCCATGCGAAGATCACCCACTGAGGTAGTATTCATCCATGTCCATCACAGTCTTATTTTCAGCACAATGCCAGTTTTTATACCGCCATAACAGTCATTACAAGTTTAGTAAATTTGAACCAATTAACACTTTCATACGAAATTGTGTTAGGTTCTTCATGTAATTTTTTAAAAAGAAAGACTTGTTTTGGTTATTATTTGTATGCATTAAATATCTGCATTATTGAAGTATTGCACTGTAATAAATATTACAAGGTTAGTAACGTCCATGCAAATGGGTTAGGGAAGTGCACATCAAGCGATGAAAGCAATTCCCTGGCCAACAATAGGAGAAATGCCTTCTCTCGGGACCAGACTATGTACTGACAAGGACACTTGTTCAGTTTAACAGGAGGTCACCGAGGCAGATCGTCACCATGCTCGCCGGACATGGCCACATCTGGAGTCAACTACATTAGGTGGGATTGTTACAAATCTTGCCCGAGTGTTGTCTGTGTGGGCAGGGTGTTGAATCTGCTGCACATATACTCCTCAAGTGTGAGGTCCTGAAAACCAAAAGGAGACTCTGGCCCTCAGAAACCAGATCATGAGCTCAACAAGGACACGTACAAGATTCTGGAGCTCGTAAAGGGCACTAGAATCGGCTTAAGGTGAAGTAATAGGAGTACACAAAAAAACTACAGCTCATGTGTCTGGGGCCACATAGCCTCCCTTAATATCCAAAAGGAAAAAACAATCTTCTGTGCAACAAAATTACTTTCACACAAAACTGTGTTAGGTACTTATGAAATTTTTTTTAAAGTTTCTATTGTTTATGTTATTAATTACACACATTAAATAACCTATAAGCAAAGAAGTCACCATTTTTATAAAGCAGCAGCTGCTTTATAAAAATGACCACTGTAATTATCATTACAAGTTTAATAACTGTTATTACAATTAATTGCAATTATTAATTACAATTATTAAATAAATCATTTTTGCAATGAAAAACACATTGACTACTTTCACACAGTGATATTTGCTACATTGTGGAGATAATTTTTGTCGAACTTCCCATATTTCCCACACTTATATTTTGTATTATTACTAATAGGCATGTAATAATAAAGCGTTTTTATACAAAAATTATGGAAATAGAGACATCACATATGGAAAGTCATATTTACTGTTAATTTGGCTCTTAACTCTCTAAATCCCATGTAACGTTAAGTTAATAAAAAAACGTTTAAATTCCGAGCAAAATGAGCAGCATTAATAACTTTAAAACCCTGTGCTTGGAGGTGTGACAAATCAGGTAGGCTTAATGCATTTTGAAATTTTAAATACCTTTGATACATAATATGGTTTAAAATTATATACATGTATTTTTTTTAGGCTAATTTACTTTTAACAGTCAGTGAACACAATGCAGATATACTAAGTGCTGCTTCAAAATTTCAAATTTATGTGTACTACGGAGATTCTTTATTCCATTTGGGGCAGTATCGAAAGGCTGAGTCAATCTACAAGCAAGCACTGCAATTTAAGAAAACATTTCTTAAATCAAAAACAAGTGCCAAACCAAATGAAACTGTAGTCAGACATCTTATGCCAGATACAGGTGTGTTTTATATTTTTGAACTGTAATCACAATTCAATTTTGATCGGTAATATATTAAGGAATTATTATTTGAGACATAGAGTCAGAGAAATCAAGTATAAACTTCATCACATAAATACCTAATCCTTAAGTTACTATATTTAAAAGTTTTGCAATTGGCTGTTGTCACTATTAATTTCTGCCACTCTAGTTCAGTCTTGGAGTACATTTAACCCAGGTCCTATTTAACTCCTCCAGTCCATCATTCAAAAATGAATGAACCTATGTTGCATATTTTTAAATAGTTACAGCTGGTATTTGTGAAGGGCTTGTAATATGGCTTCCACCAAAGCTAGCATCTAGCAGGCTAGTTTTTTTTTTTTGGAGGGCTATATGGAGTGTTGCTGATGTAATTGGTAAAAACAACCTTTTCCTTTTAATCATTGAAATAGGTTTTGATTTTATCCAATAGTACAGGATCAGTAAGTATGTGTAACAATCGATGGTCGTTTTGTTTGCTACAATTAGGTCACAAAATATAATTCTACGTGAAAATAATTACGGAACGTGACACAAATTTCCAAAAGTAATTTTTTTTAACTTATCCTTTTTGAAATTTTGTTTTCACCATCATAATCAGAAGAAAACAGTTAATACTTCTAGCATTTTTAACTTTTAAATTATATTAAAATTACAGAAATGAACACTGACTGCTATCAAATTTAATTTCTTAATTTCAGTGAATTTTGGAAAGTGAAAATGCTAATTTATGAAATTTTTAACGATAATGATTACAATTGTGAAAGCAGATATAAATTTCAGATAAAAAGTTACGAATTTTTACAGATTTTAAATGCCATCGTTTTCAAATTGTTGAACAAATTATGCTGGTTAATGAACTTTTCTAAACTATTATAAAAATCAATTGTTGCGGCAAGTTTGAATCAAATCAGACTAAAATTGTGTGCATGAGAATATTAACACACACACACACACACTGCAGTGGTAATCATATTTGCACTTCAGGTGTAACACTGGTGCACCACAAATTATTTTATATATGTATGTTATATATATATATATGTGTGTGTGTGTGTGTGTGTGTGTGTGTGTGTGTGTGTGTATGTGTGTGTGTGTGTACAGCACAGCCTGGAGTTTGGTGGACGGTTGAAGTGACGTGGCGCCATTGTCATGAATTGAACGCCGGTAAGGTACTTCTCTCCCCTGTCCCCTCCTTATCTCCCTTTTCCTCTCTCTCTCTCTCTCTCTCTCTCTCTCTCTCTCTCTCTCTCTCTCTCTCTCTCTCTCTCTCTCTCTCTCTCTCTCTCTCTCTCTCTCTCTCTCTCTCTCTCTCTCTCTCTCTCTCTCTCTCTCTCTCTCTCTCTCTCTCTCTCTCTCTCTCTCTCTCTCTCTCTCTCTCTCTCTCTCTCTCTCTCTCTCTCTCTCTCTCTCTCTCTCTCTCTCTCTCTCTCTCTCTCTCTCTCTCTCTCTCTCTCTCTCTCTCTCTCTCTCTCTCTCTCTCTCTCTCTCTCTCTCTCTCTCTCTCTCTCTCTCTCTCTCTCTCTCTCTCTCTCTCTCTCTCTCTCTCTCTCTCTCTCTCTCTCTCTCTCTCTCTCTCTCTCTCTCTCTCTCTCTCTCTCTCTCTCTCTCTCTCTCTCTCTCTCTCTCTCTCTCTCTCTCTCTCTCTCTCTCTCTCTCTCTCTCTCTCTCTCTCTCTCTCTCTCTCTCTCTCTCTCTCTCTCTCTCTCTCTCTCTCTCTCTCTCTCTCTCTCTCTCTCTCTCTCTCTCTCTCTCTCTCTCTCTCTCTCTCTCTCTCTCTCTCTCTCTCTCTCTCTCTCTCTCTCTCTCTCTCTCTCTCTCTCTCTCTCTCTCTCTCTCTCTCTCTCTCTCTCTCTCTCTCTCTCTCTCTCTCTCTCTCTCTCTCTCTCTCTCTCTCTCTCTCTCTCTCTCTCTCTCTCTCTCTCTCTCTCTCTCTCTCTCTCTCTCTCTCTCTCTCTCTCTCTCTCTCTCTCTCTCTCTCTCTCTCTCTCTCTCTCTCTCTCTCTCTCTCTCTCTCTCTCTCTCTCTCTCTCTCTCTCTCTCTCTCTCTCTCTCTCTCTCTCTCTCTCTCTCTCTCTCTCTCTCTCTCTCTCTCTCTCTCTCTCTCTCTCTCTCTCTCTCTCTCTCTCTCTCTCTCTCTCTCTCTCTCTCTCTCTCTCTCTCTCTCTCTCTCTCTCTCTCTCTCTCTCTCTCTCTCTCTCTCTCTCGTGGATGGTGTATGATATATATGTAATTTTGGTAGTGTCCTGCCCACTGTCGCCGTTGTGTTACGTGCCTAGCCCTGGTTCGTCGGAGCACCCGGACCGGCGGATAGTGCATTATATAAACATATAAAGTACGTTAATCTATGACCACCTCTCTCTCTCTCTCGCTCTCTCTCCCTCGTTGATGGTGTATGATATATATATAATTTTGGTAGTGCCCTGCCCGCTGTCGCCGTTATGTTACGTGCCTAGCCCTGGTTCGTCGGAGCACCCGGACCGGCGGATAGTGTGTTATATAAACATATGAAATTCACCAATCTATGATCTCTTTCTCGCACACACCTATAGGAATATAGAAAAAAAACACTGTCTTTTAAATAATAATGTTTTATTTTATTTAACCATTGAATTGACATTGGATCGATCTAGTACAATTCTTAAAAATTTAATTGCAAAAAGCGATTTCGTCTTTACGAGTGGCGCAGCACTTGATCAAGTTGCGAAATGTGAAGCGGGTACATCGTCTCCTGCAGCAGGTGTAATCTTCGTCTCCTAGCTTGTACACAGGCAATCTGGCGAAGTTCAATTTCGTCTGTACTGTTATGCAACAGCAATTGCAGAAATAATATCGGCAGATTTTGCACGCTAGCCCGTCTACTTGGCAATTCGGGTGCGACGAAGCATTTCAGTTCGCAGCAGTATTGAGTTTTGTCTGGGGAAAAAATCAAGGTCAAATACACTGTTGCACATGTTGGCAACATGCACTTTGCGGTCGACAAGTAGCCGCAGGCCTGCATTATTGCATAGGCCAGTTGCAGCCATGTCATGGAGAAGGAAAGAAGCATTGAAACAATACAAGGCGGACATAATATAAGCGTTCACGAGGTAAACCGAATTTTTTTTCACTCTGTGTATTTGATTAAAAAAAATATGTATATGTGTATAAAAAATGTTTTTTTTTTCAGGGCGAATGAGGATAAATTCCGTACCATTCAACGCTTGGAAGACGTAGAAAAAGCCACTGTAGATTTTGGCTATAAAATTGTAATAAAAATGGTAGACGGTGTGCAAACCCACCAGCACGAACTCCAAAGGATTTGGCAACCTAAAATGACCAACCGTCCTCATCGTCATCGCCCTCATCTGCCACCACCACCACCCCCACAGATGTAGCCCTTGACGATGACTTTGACGACATTATGTTACTTAACATAACCCCTACTCTTGATGTCCTGGACATGTACCAGTTAGACTCTATATTAGAATTATTATCCCTGGACACGGTCCTTAATACCCCTCCTCCTCCTCTTCCTTCTGATCCTTGAACCTGAGAAGCTACGTACAATAAACATATTCATGATTCTCCTCTGTGTTTATAAACGGGGTTGGAACCGTCGTATGAGGTGGTGAAGTCGCCATCGTAGCCCACATTACAATCCAGGGTTAAGCTGAAGGATTAGCCCCTTGAGGGAGTAGCCCCAAACCATCGCTACTTCCGGTGACTACCACTCCATGACAAAATTGTAGTCTCGCAAAAAAAGGTTTGTTTTTTTCTTTATATTTTTCAAATAAAAAAAAATTTTTTTGGTTTGTTTTAGGTTATAACAATATAAGATTACACCGTCAGCGTAGCGTTTGTGCACGTGCGCACACACAAGTTTACGGGAAAATCAACTCCATGCCAATGACACAACTTAGGTTTAGGGAGAACCGACTCCACGCCAGTGACCTCCAGACACACACACGTCTCTTAGGTTTACGAGAGAATTAACTCCGCACCGGTGACCTAGACATATAGCGTACGAGCGCGCTTACACTAAGCATCGAGTAAATCGTAATAATGTTTCGCGCTCTGCAGAGCACACTTACTACTATCGCTATTATGACGGGGTAATATGTATTTAAAATATGTAAATCAATATTATTATTATCCATTGATTTTGGTAATTCCATAACGTTCTGATGGTAACGACGTAAAAATTGCGCTTTTTCTACACCTTTAGTGTACAAAGTGGGAAAAGGTGTTTCAACATATCGCGTACAACGTTCTCGTCGAACGGCATAAATTTGGAATAAAAGTTATTCTTTTATGTCAGATATAGCGTTTATTAGATACAAAAAAAAATTATTTAGTAAAGTTCTTGCAAATAAAAAGTTATTTTATGTCAGAAATTATTGTTTATTACATACGAAAAAAAATTACAGAGATAGTGTTTACTACATACAACAAAAGTATAATTTAGTAAATATCTTGTATAAAAGTTATTATTTTATGTCACAAACAGTGTAGAAACAAATATTATTTAGTAAACGTTATTTTTTTAAAGAAAACTATAGTAATAAAAAAATATTATTAAATATACTTTATTTTTTTATTTTTTGAAAACGGTAGTGTTTACCTACAAAAAAAATATTATTTCTGTTAATTAAAAAAAAAAAACACAATGAGTGAGAGAGAGATAAAAACAGACAGAATAGAATACAACTTATGAGCAGCAATCATTCCAGTGTCTAGCGCAAAGGCAAATGGGTTTATGCCCTGCAAACTATTTGTATTTATAACAGTTGCATATTGCATGATGCAATATAGTGTATGATGCAATAATGGGTATGATACCCATGGTAGCGTTGGTTGACCTTCAGCGTTATAAGCACCACATGTACAGTGTAAAATTTACTTTGCTGTTGCCTCGGAATCACTCTACTGTTGAAGCGATAACACTGGCCGCCATATGTCCAACGCAAATAACTGCTTTACATTACGTACAAGGTCAATCACTTTAACGTTAAGGTGGAATACATTGTGTTTAATCGTAGCATGTTCTGGTTTTCCTATATATACTCGAATTAAAGTCTACCCCCATCATTCTAAGTTTTTCAGTTCGCCTAGCTGTATCGTGTGGCGTATACGTATACTGTCGTATTTGGACAACAATCAAATGGGTTTGCGTTCGCATGTTCCATTTTATGTAAATACGGGTACCGCATTCTGAATGTTTTTTTGATTTATTTTCGGATTTACACTGGACTAGTATCTCGAAGTGCGAATTATTCCCTCTTGAAAAAATTATAAAATATAAAGAAAATGTAGATTGGTATGAAATATGTTCGGGTCGATTTCTAAACGAGTGTTTTATTAGAGAATATAGCTCTTTCGTCAACTGGTCAGGGTTATAAAAATTCCAATTTTTGTCAGATGATTTTATAAAAGAATTTAAATACTATATAGACTGGCCTGTAATATGCATGAACAGGCCATTATCTGAAAATGTTTTACGAAATTATCTTTCGATGTTACATTGGACGAATGTCTCTAAATATCAACATCTATCTGAATGTTTTATACAGGACTTTGCAGGTAGAACAGACTGGCCTGCAATTTCTGTGTCAGACTTTATCGGAATCTTTAATTCGGGACTTTAAATTTCATGTACACTGGCTGAGGATATCCATGTTTCAAATACTATCTGAACCTTTTATCAGAGAATTTGATGATTTTGTTTACTGGTTTGCAATTTCGGGGCAACAATTACTATCCGCTTTATGCTAGAATTCATAACGCGCATTGATTTGTCTACTCTCCATCCGTCTAATAGGCAAATATTACGTGATCGGTTACTTGACGTTTTCGTTCCAATTCTCCTACATTTATAACAGGAAGACAGGCACTTTGAGGAATGGCTGTACTTTTTTATTTTTTATTATAACAAAAACTTTTATTAATATTTTTTTCTACATAACACAGTGACGGTTGCTACTACACGTCACTATTTTTTTTACTAACTATCGTTTTCATATTTTCTAAATACTTCATTACTTCCATGGAGAACCAGAGAAGAACACCTGTAAGTTTTTGTTCTCTTTATACATATTTATGTATACATATAAATAAATATACATATTTGTCTCTTTTGTAATATTTTTGAAAAAATTTTCAAGTGTTTTTTTTTTTTTTTAGTCTCCTGCTGATTGACAGGCTCATCAACCGTCTCCCAACCCTTCGGTGAGTTCCTCAGCATCCACCTTTGTTCTTTTGGATGTGCCGTCACCTACGTTTCCACCAGGCTCGGTTAGTGAAAACGGTTTCCGGCATTATCGACGCAATCAACAGAGCTCTCCATCATATATGTCACGTTTTATTTCTTTTAATCAGCGATATAGATTACGTGTTTCTGTAAGTATCTAGTTTCTTGTTCGGAAAATACTATATTACGTGTACTTTCCAATATATTATATAAATTATTAGGTTTTTTTTTAGAGCCGTAGATGTTCCAGAGGATATATGGAGACTGATCTACCCCCTACACAGGTTAAATTGAACGTGATCCGCGACACAGTGGAGAATTTAAGAACAGCATTTGTCCATTTAGAAATGTTTTCTAGGTGCTCTCCATACAGTACCAACAGGTTGTTTGCTGTACAGAACTACAGGCTAGCAGCATATGAATGCTCACATTCTTTTTCTTTTGGATTTGACCAATTAAACCGTCACGGGTCTCTTCCTCTCGACATTCAGACTGTGTTTATTCCACGAAGGACAGACAGCACAAGTTGTAATCCACGTCGATTTCCGTCGAATTGTCCAGCCTCAAGACACAGCTCTACTCCCTTGTGGGCATGTTTTGTGTGTTGAATGTCCAAATCATTTATTGAGATGCCCTGTTTGTCGGACTTTTAATGTGGACGTTCAAAAACTATATTTCTAGCTATTTTTTTTTTTTTTTTTTATTTGTACACACCCACAATTTATACACGTTGATTTTGTGATTACTATTATTATACTTTTTAATATTGCACACCTTACAATATTGTGTATTTTTGTATATTTCAATATTATGCAATATTTCTGTAGCTGTATAACACTGTGTTGTGTGTATAATAACCTTCGTTTTTTTTTTTTTAAACAGTTTGTAAACATTTCTTCTCTTGATTTTACTAATATTACCACAATTTCACTGTATGTAATACTACAAATACATATTATGTTCTTAATGTACATTTTATATTTTGTAACTAGATGGTTGTTCTAATAAAATACAATTTCTTGTTTAAAGTTTTTTTCTTCTTAACTTCTTACTCTACTATATTTTTCCTCAAGGGGGGAAAGAAAGGTCTATGGTTTTACTATTCCTTTCATTACAAGTGTACTAACTGTTGGGTGATATCTTTAAGCATTATGTATATAGTTCATTCCATATACCGGGTTATGCAGAGTTGTCTTGGTTTGATGGTTATGTCTCACACACTATACAAGGGTCAGTGTGCGAGAGAGGGAGTCTGGGAGTGAGAGAGAGAGAGAGAGGGGGGTGGGATCATATATTGACGATTTTTTTATATGATTGTATTTCACACACACACACTCTATCCAATGATCAAGGAGAAGCGTCTAGAATGATGCCCGTCTTATGTTAATATATCATAAACTATCAATGAGTTAGAGAGAGAGAGAGAGGTCATAGAATGAAGTACTTTATATGTTTATATAACGCACTATCCGCCTGCCATGTAACACGATGGTGACAGCGGGCTGGGCACTACCAAAATTACGTATATATATATATATATATATATATATATATAATACATCATCCATGAGGGAGAGAGAGAGAGAGAAGTACTTTACCAGCGTTCAAATCTCATGCTGCATGACAATGGCGCCACGTCACTTCAACCGTCCACCGAGCCTCGGGCTGTGCTAGTACTATATAAGCACCAATCAGAAAGCTGGGAATTCCTACTTAGAACGTCCTGTGATATCTTAAGTTCTAGGTCGTCCGGCGTATGGATTTATTTTCGGCTCGATTCTTTGTGGTTTAAAACTGATCTGGTGTTAGCTAGTTAATTGGTTGCACACTTCTTTGTTACAACCAATTGTTAATTTGCGCACTGACAAAATTTATTTGTAAATTTTAATTCAATTAATCGATTTTTTGTATTTTTAAATTTATTTACTAACAACCAGTAGGTTTGTTCTACCCGTGCAGGTAGTTTCCGCGTAGATACAAACATCTCCGTTCTCTTTAATGACCTTTTCCAAAAAAATCCAATTTTACTTTGAACAGCTGGAAGGTGGCACACTGGTTCATTGTTGCCAAAGTTCAAAATTCAAATTTCCCAGATGAGTAACTTCCTTTTCTTATTTTAATGCAAGACTTATGTAACATCCTATGGTAGGCTGAGCACTGTTGCTCAAGGAATGTTGATGTCCCTGATGCTGGTTGATCACAGGATCTTCAATCTTACTTCATTATTAATTTTTAAATAATTAATTTCACCGCAAGCATACTGTTGGTGTGGTAGCACTGGTTGATGGCAGTCATTATCAGGTCTAGCCGTAAGAAGTACCATTTTTTCCTTTTGCCTTTATTATTCATCCTCATTTTCTCCTAGCTTCTTGGGAGGCATTTGCTAGTGCTGTTTATCATTTAGCACTACCCAGGAGACATGTACAGCTTAAAGTATGTTGCGGATATGATCAACTTTACCCTGTGTGTGTGCACGCATGTACAACTTGTACAACCTGAAGCAAAATTTGATGCAGGTTTTCTGCTACTTAAAATCTGCCATTTATACAAGTTTAAAAAATCGCTGCAACACTAAACACAATACACAAACACACGAAAGTCAAGAATGCAGTTTGTCATTGTCTCACACACACACACACACACACACTTGTGTAAATGGCAGATTTTAAGAAGCAAAGAACCTGCAAGTTCAGGTTAAAAAAAAATGCTGCAGAAACCCAGCTTGTGGAAGCATTTGGTGACAGAACCAAAACTTTTTTGTTTTAAAAATTTTTCAATAATGGACGAATGTCTGCTAATGACGATGAGCATTCAGGACGACCTTTGATGAACACAAAACAAGAAAACATCACCAAAGTGCGAGATGCTATTCTTGCAGATTGTAGTCGAGCAATCCATGATTTTCGAGTGATCGTAGGAATCTTGTACTAGTTGTTGCAACACCTTTTCAGACAACTTGGGCATTAGCTGCATTGCTGCAGAATTTGTATTGAGACTGCTGAGCAGCAAACAAAAGATCGCAGCTGCCTGTACTGAATTGAAAATTCCAGCGAGAGGGGGATCCCAACTTTATCTGCAATGTCGTAACTGGAGATGCGACAAGGGTTTACAGTTATGACTCTGAAACTAAGCAGCAGTCGTCGCAGTGTAAGTTGTCACCATCATGACGGGCAAAATAAAAACATCAAGTTTACAGCATTCACTTTGCTGTGAGGTTGACATACTTTACAGTCACATGGTACTTAACCATCCGTGTTGGTTTTATCAAAGGAATTATCCACAAGGAATTTGTCCTTCCTGGTCAGACTGTTAGTGGGAAATTTTACTGAGAGGTTTTGAAGCAGGTGTGTGAGAGCATTAGGTGCAAATGTTCAAAACAAAGGAAAACAAGATCTGTGTTTTCCACCACAACAACGCACCAGCCCAACACATCAATAGTCGTTCAAAATAGTTTTAATTCCAAAAATACATTTGTATTTTAAGGTGAAAAGGCTATTATCGCCTCCCTAAGTATAAGTGTGAGTGTAAAGTGTTAAAGTCGTAAGTGTTTGTTAGGCTCGGGTACCGTGTGACCCCTGTGGGGTCCAAAAATACATTAGTGATTCCCCATGTATCCTATTTGCGTGCCCTCGCCTGTGTGACTTTTTTGTATTTCCCAAAATAAAGTTGAAACTGAAAGGCTGTAATTTTGACAAATCCATTTTTTGAGAAAATCCAGGCAAAATCGTATGACATTTTTCAAACACTTAACACTTGCAGACTTCCAGGGATGCATAGAATCATAGAAAAAATGCTGGGATTACTGTATCCATGCCTAAGGGGATTATTTTGAAGGAAACAGTGGAAACTAGGAGTTATGGTAAGCAATTTTATTTTTATTGGAAAATCTCTTGGTGTGTACGAGGTTTGTCCAATAAATACGCGAACTGGTCGAATATGGTGGCCATTACGGAGAGTTAAGCCACGCCCACTGGCCTCACGTGTTGTCTGGGACCCAATGAGCCGTCAGTGCTTGGCAGAACGTTACGCTGTGCGGATCTTGCGAGTAGAGTTATTTTTAGTTTTGCATTATTTTTTTGTTCGTCGATATGGAAATTGACCAATTCACTGAACAACGAATTAACATCAAGTTTTTGGTAAAGCTTGGTAAAAATTACTAAGAAATTGCTGAAATGTTGAGAGTTGTTTATGGTGATAATGCTATGAAGAAAACAGCCATTTTCAAGTGGATTAAGCGCTTTAAAGAAGGTCGAGAAGACGCCACGGATGATGCAAGAATTGGACGACCTTCAACCTCTTGTGTGCATGAAAACATTGATCGTGCGCGGCGTCTTGTCCTTACTGATCGCCGAAAAACTGTCCGAATGATAGCTGAAGAACTAAATTTAGGAAAATCAACAGTGCACACAATCTTAACCGAGCATTTGGGCTTAAGAAAGGTTTGTGCGAAAATCGTGCCAAAACTGCTGACTCCGCATCAAAAGTTGAGAAGAGTCGAATGTGTTACTGACTGGAAAAATTCCATGGAAAATGATGTTGGATTCTTAAATAGGGTTATCACTGGTGATGAATCGTGGTTTTTCGAGTATGACCCCGAATCATCACTCCAAAGCATGGAGTGGAAAGCAACAGGTGAAGCTCGAACAAAAAAATCAAGGAAAAGCCGATCAAAAATCAAAGTCATGCTCCTTGTTTTCTTTGATATCAAAGGTGTTGTTCATCATGAATTCCTTCCTGAGGAAAAACCGGTAAATTCTGTGTTCTACCTTAACGTTCTCAAGCGTTTGAGAGATCGAGTGCGTCGTGTGCGACCACATTTGACTCAAAACGATGGATGGATTCTTCATCAAGACAATGCACCCGTACATTCGGCTTTGATTGTTCGCCAGTTTCTGGCTAAAAATTCAATCACTATCCTTGATCATCCCCCTTATTCACCGGACTTCGCCCCCTGTGACTTTTTTCTATTCCCTAAATGCAAAAATGTGATGAGGGGACAGCATTGGGAAGATGTGGACACAATAAAACCTGAAACGACGAGGAGACTGAAAAGCCTGACTTCCGAGGACGTCCAAGGGTGCTTTGAAGAGTGGAAAAGAAGATGGGATAAGTGCATAGCAGTGAATGGAGAGTATTTTGAAGGGGACAAAATCAATGTAGATGAAATTTTGTAAAATAAAGTTTTTATGACCTTAGTTCGCGTATTTATTGGACAAACCTCGTATATGAGGTGCTACCAAATGTTTTGGAAATGTTCATATACAAAATAATTATATATATATATATATATATATATATATATATATACAAACATTTAAATATAATATAAATATAAATTTTAGTAATCTCTTTAAAAGATGATCTAGAGTTGTCAGGTTTGGCGCTCATTTGAAGATCCCCATGATGTATGCACCAATAATAGCTCATTTTCCAATGAAAATTCATTTAACGTTCATGCTACCTCGTAATTGTGTAGCATATACTATACTATTTTTATAATTTCAAAGAATTATAAAAAAAACTTTAAATTGCTGTGTTAATTAGAAATTGTCCGTAAAAGTGTTGGTAGAATTTGTTAACATTAATGTACTATACTTACACATAGTCTTTGTATGTCATATTATTTTGTTAATTTATTAAAACTTGGATTTTTTTCCGTTCAGGTTTTATGTTATTTGTTTTGGCCCTTCTCTAAACCTTTACTGTTCATGTTCAACATAGATAAACTGCATACATTTTTTTTTACTTAACTGTTATTATTTTGTCTACAGATATAAAGTACCAGATACATTTATGCTATGTAAAACTTCAACTTAATGATCAAGCTATTGACATTCTGCAATCAATTCCTGGAAAGCAACGAAATGCAAAGATTAATATGGCATTGGCAAAACTATATCATCAAAATGAGATGGAAAGATCAGCTATTACTGCATACAAAGAGGTTCTGAAGGTATATCAAAATTATTACTGTGTAATAAATAAAGATCAACAATAAAATTAATAATATAGTACATTTTTAAAATTTTATTAATGAATAATTCAGTTCTGTAGTATTGCCTGATTTGTGTGTTGTATATATTTCCTAGTGTTGTGTTGCATAAGGTAATGTCTGTGATAGCTAATGAGTATGATAACTCCTGTAGGTAACTGTTGGCAGTAAGGAAAATTATTTGTTACACAAAAATTCCACACATAGATGAATTATTAAGTGTTTGCCATAACTCTAAATTTATTTGGATAAAAGGTCTTACTGTACTGTATAAATTATACTAAAATTTTCGACACTATATCCGAGTAGGACAATATTTAGTCTTGCTAAAAACAGGAATTTTTTACATTAAAGAAAGGTGTTTTGGTTAAATTTGAAAATAATACCAGTACATCCATGTTGATGTACACCTCCGAGGTTGTTACAACCAAGTTTGTCTGCATATCCAGCCAGTCGTACCTGATAAACCGTATTCCTCAAACAAAGGAATTAGGAAATTCTTAAAATTTTCACATTATACTGATTGTTTTAATATTTTAAATCTTTCATGGTATAGCTGGAATCGACAGTATCTTGCTTAGGAGAAAATGTGACATTACTGTGTTGCTATAAACTCCCTGAAGTGCATTATTAAACACAATAGTTGATTGCCTGTTACTTGGAATTAGTTTTTTAAATTTTAATACAGCTTTAGTAATAAAAAAGTTGTCTTTCAAAATGTGGAACAGTTCTTTATCAATTTCGAGGGATATTTTTTTTTAATCCAAATCTGTTGCGAAGTGGCCTGTTGAGGGGTAGGAAACGGAACTGTGCACATGACAGTGCATTTCTCCTGTTATAAACACTGCCACTTTCAACTTCATAATACCATTTTTAGCTGAATTATAGACTCGTAATATGGCAACATCTATAGATTCTCTTGACAAGTGCAATTTGTGAAGTGTCTTTCACTTTCTTCATATTCTTCAGGTAAATAGAAATAATACAGAAATCGTCTCAGAACGAGCCGAGTGTATGATGGAAATATCATGAATTAAAATGTGAGAATAGTAAACGCAAACTCTTTGAACAAGCATAAAAAAATCAAAAACATATTCAACTTTGCGATCATTGCAGATGCACATTGTCAACATTAACTTTAATTACAGAGGCTGTTCAGAACAAAGAAGAGGCCAGCTGGCCTTCTAGAGTTGTTTTGATTCATAACAAAACAGAGAGGTTATTGTGAGAGAGACATTGTGCAGGGAGACGCCTGTTGTTTGATAGTCCATGGCAAAGTTGGAGGTTGACAAAAATTATGCCCTCATATATCAAATTTGTGTTTGTAATTTTTTTTATTAAAATAAATTTTTACTTTAATGCAAAAAAACATATAGATGTTCCATGAAGTAATTAAGTAAATAAGTTATTTCTTTTATTATTTACATTTGTATTATAAACTGTTTAAAACTGATGTGTAGGAATGCCCAATGGCTATCGAGGCTGCAGAAGGATTATTAAACTTAGGAGTTCCTGGCACAGAAGTGGGTTCATTAGTACTTCAAACCAACGTTGCAGGAATGGAATGGTAAGATTTGAAATAATCTTTCTAATTTAAGGAGAACAAAATTAAAAATATTGTGATATTTCATTTCCTTCTTGGCATTAGATTCCTAATCCTAAAATTCCCTGCAGATCGGGTGAAGATTAGTGGTTAGGAAGTCACTGCCACTAAACTGTATCACTCTGATTGACAGTAAAAAAAGGAAATGTGTTTTAGTTTAAGAAATACCGAAGTGATGATAGGATTCAGTGGAAAGTCTACTAGCCCGTGCAGTGGAAACTAGAGACAGCAGTTCCGGAAAGTTTGTGAAAAAAGCACATTCATAATCTTGGATGTTTGTTTAAGAAATAATTAAGTTACTTTACGTAACAATAAGAAAAAATATTTTTGCACCTATGCTTTGTATCTTATTTTCTAACATTTATATTGGTATAAATCATGAAAATGTCATTAAGAAATATTAACATTTGACACTATAAATTTATTTTTCATCCGATTACAAAAACTATATTTTTTTTATTTAGAAAAAGTTTTTAGTGAAATACTTGTTTTAATATCGAAAGTACTCTATTGCCTTATATAATGTTGCACCTTATGAAAACAGAACACCTTCCTATAACTCTGCCTAACAATTATTGTTACTGTAGCAAAAGTAAAATATTGTATGCAATAATATCTTAAAATAATGCTTGATAGATATGTTTACGAGACCCTAGGATGTGTTTATCATGTGTTTATTGTATTCTTAACTAGTAGTCAACACTTATGGATGTGGTTGTGAAGCCGACCTTGCCTTGGTTTAAGAACCATGGGTGACAGGAGGCAGAATAGCAGGATTGACCATAGGCGGAGGTATGTTAATATATGACCGATCAGCCGCTAGGCCTAGGACCTGCATAGTTGTTAGGAATAATATTGAGATAATTGTGTTGTTTTCTTTATCTTCCGGGGATTGTACTGTAGTTAGTATAGAGCTACGTGTAGGATCTAGGAGCAGAAGGGTTGTCATGACCTCTGCTTACTCCCCACACGAGGAAATGGATACCTTTCCGCCCATCGGCTTTAGAAGGGTGGTGGAGCACTGTGGTGATGGAGCAGTTGAGCTGCTTGTCGGAGCAGATGTCAACGCACATCACACACTGTGCGGGAGCAGTAACACCAACATTAGAGATGAGCAGTTGCTTTCCTTTATTGTAGCAAAGGAACACGCCTCGGTGGCCTAGTTGATAGCGTACTGGGCTTTCAACAGCACAGTGCCTGGAGTTGAATTATTCCTTCCTCTAGTATATAATCTTAATTTTAATGGATGTGGTTAAAAACATGGTTCAAAAAGGGAAATTTAGCCTTAAGTGCATACATATTTATGTGAGACGTAATATAGCAAACCAGAATTTATCAATGATATTAATTTCCGTATCATAAATGTATTAAATAATATAAAATGTAAATATATTCTAATAAATAGATAGAACAGTTCCTTCATTTTCAGAAGTGTTTAAAACTTTAAAAGTTAAGTGAACAAAATTCATGACTTCTAGAAAGCTGATGGTATTGTTCTGTCTAGCTATTGAAATGATCCTATGGAGCCAATTACAGGCTTCCAGACAACTTTTGTGAACCCGTCTTTATATGTGATTTAATGTTTTCCAGGTATTCTGCATGGATCAAAGCTCAAGCACTTGCCCATAATAAAGACTATCCACAGGCTATTACAGCATATAAACAACTGGATGAAAGAAGCTCATTACGTGGAAATCATATGCTTTTAGTAAATCTTGGAGAAGCTTATTATTATATCGGAGATTCTCGGAACGCAATTCAGGCACTTCAGAGAGTTAGTCTAACTTACCTCATATACTGTATAAGGAGTAAATAAAATTTAATAAATTAAATTGTTAATTATATTATCAAGCGAATATCCTAAAATGAAATTACAAAACAAAACAAAAAAAATCACTCGTTTGGCTTCTTTATTAAAAATAGTTTTAATCAGTAATTCAGATAGATCAAAATAACTGCATTTTATTTGACTTATTTGATAATAACAATATAAGGAAAATGTTATATATAAAAAGTCTTAAGTTTAATAAAATCAGCTTATATTTAAAATAGTTATTCAATCAAATGTTTCTTCATGTTAAATAGCCTAAGTTAATTTTTTTTTTAAATAAAGGAATTTTAACTTTCTCTTTTTTCAAGTCCACTTTGCAAATCTATTTTATGAAATTTTTAATATAACCTCACTCATTAAATTGGCCAAAACTGTAGGAGTTTGAATTACAAAAATTCGTTTGTTTGGATATTAAATGTTAGGTAAATTTGTAAATATTTACATTTAAGGTATTTATGCCAAAGATTAAGTCAAATAACATTTACAATTAATAACTGATGTAAAACTATCATTAATTAAAGTTTGAGGTAAAATTAAACATTTTTTTTATATATATAAATTAATCAGTTGAAAATATTGGACATATTTGTTTTATGTTTATGATTTTATTATCTGTTTTTTAAGTTTTGTTTTAATTAAATAGGCACGATCAATAGATCCCACAATGCAAAGGGGATTAGATGTCTTAGCAGCATTACTGGCGAGTGAAAGGCGTATTTCTGAATTAGAAAGACTAGTCCCTGTGTTTTGGATCAATTCGGAACATGGACCTGAAGTATGGACTGCTCTAGCATATCTTCTCTATGCAAATGGAAACCTTACTCGAGCAGTATATCTGGCTCAAAAAGTTAGTCACCTTGTTTGTATTTAATCAAAAATAACACATTTTTATTTATGAAAAGCCAATGTATCTAATGGAAAAATATAGATAATTTTAAGAATATCGATATAAAAAAATTATGGAATAACATGGTTTGTTTTGGTATGGTAATTTTAGAGTTTGTTAACATGCCGGGTTGTATAGTGTGAGATCACAGTTTCGAATCTGGTTAATATCATGGTCTATTAACCTAGCAATGTTATGTTGTTACAGTCGAGACTTTGAGATGTTAAAATATGAAATAAATAATACAAGCAGAAACTTTCACAGTATCAACTTCTATAATGAATATAGAATGAATGAGACTGTCGTTTACAGAGTACTAGTGGTGGTAGTCTCTGAAAACAACAATAGTATTGTTGGACAAGTGGATGTATATAAAAATACCTGTGACACCATGTCAAGATCGTAACAGTTTAGTCGTGAGTACATTCTGTCACTGATTATTTCAATTACCATTTGGACATCTTTTTTAAAAAACTTAGACTACTATAATAAGGATTATGTTTTTTACATGAATTATAATTGTTATACCTCTAATTTGTATGTTATGTGTGATAACATAGGCTTATGTTACAACAACCAACTGAACATATTAAATTTCATTACACAAAACCACATAATGATGTTCCAAGTACTACAGCACGTTTTATACATTGGTTATCAACGTTTACCTTTTCAGGGATTACAATTACCTTACATTTAGGGAGGTGATAATAGCCTCAATGTGTTTTTCACCTTAAAATAACAACACAAATTTTTTCAGGGATTAAAATATATAGTTTAAAGTGGTATATAAATATTTTTCTTTTTATTTGTAATAGTACAGTAGTTTAAAGAACATTAGAGCTTTCAGTGTATTCATAATTAAATGTGTGTAATGTAATCACAAAGTTAGAGCCATTAAACCTCATAGTATATTCTTAGTTAAATGTGTGTAGATGTAATCACAAAGTTAGAGCAGTATACCTTGCAGTATATTCTTAATTAAATGTGTTTCGTGTAATCACAAAGTTATAACAGTATACGAGGTGTGTTCAGAAAGTGACGAGAATTTTTAAATTTTACAGGCTTGGAGAGTCCGATTGTCAAACATTTTTTTTAATTATGTTGTTATAAATGCCCTAGAAGTATGATGAAACTTTCATTGTTGACTTTGTCTGTGACAGCCACTAAGGTTAGACATGTTTTTGTGAGCTCGGCAATTTTCGTTTGTTAAAAGAAATGGATCAAAAAATTTGTATCAAATTTTGCGTAAAAAATGGAATAAAGTGTAACAAAGTGTGTGAAATGTTAACAAAGGCCTATGGTGAGTCTGCCATGAATAAAGCAAGAGTTATGAGTGGTATAAGCGTTTCCAAGAAGGCTGTGAAGACGTTGAAGATGACGAACGCCCTGGACGACCCAGCACATCAACAGACGTTGAAAAAGTGAAAGAAATGTTTATGAATAATCGCCGAATCACAATTAGAGAGGTTGTTGATGATGTTAGCATATTGATTGGATAATGTCATGATATTGTTTACATTGTTTGGTGTATGAAAAGCGTGGCAGCAAAATTCGTTCCAAAATTGTTGAATTTTGAACAAAAACAGTGGTGAATGGAAGTTGCTCAGGAGTCACTAAATGAAGTCAACGACGATGCAGAATTACTGAAACATATTATAACAGGTGACGAAACATGGGTTTACAGATATGACGTCGAAACTTAGGCTCAATCATCCCAGTGGAGGCATTCTGGCTCGCCAAGACAGAAAAAGGCTCGACAAGTGCGGTCGAACGTGAAGGTTATGCTCACTGTGTTCTTCGATATTAATGGCATAGTGCATCATGAATTCCTGCCACCAGGTGAAACAGTCAATAAGGAGTACTACCTACAAGTTCAACAACGTCGTTTGTGTGAAGCAATCCGAAAAACACGCCCGGATCTGTGGAAAAACAATTCATGGCTTTTGCACCACGATAATGCACCAGCTCACACTTCATTGCTTGTTTGTGAATTTTTGGCCAAAAACAGTACTGTAACGATGCCCCAGCTGCCATATTCGCCAGACATGGCTCCGTGTGACTTTTTCCTATTTCAAAAAATAAAGAGAACCTTAAAGGGCCGTCGTTTTACAGCTGTAGATGATATTAAAAGCGCTTCGCTGAATGAACTAAAGGCTATTTCAAAGATCAAGTTTGAGAAGTGTTTCGAGGATTGGAAGAAGCGCTGGCACAGGTGCATAATCTCTAATGGGGACTATTTTGAAGGCGACAACTTCAATGTAGAAGAATAAATAAATATTTTGTTCAAAAAATTAAAATTCTTGTTACTTTCTGAACACCTCATACCTTGCAGTATATTCTTAATTAAATGTGTTTAGTGTAATCACAAAGTTAGAACAGTATACCTTGCAGTATATCCTTAATTAAATGTGCGTAGTGTAATCAGAAAGTTTAGCCGATGCTTTGTATTATAATTAAAAACTTTGTTACCAATGGCACCGGATATTCATCTCAGCATAGGCTACATTATTCATATAAAACATAGAAGTTTGCAACAGTTAAAAAAGGAAAGCTGTTTGTTATAACTTCAGTAAATTACTTAATAGGGTAACATTTGAAAAATCCCTTACTCTGTATAAAAAAACAAATAACTACACTTTTGCATTAAGCCCTTTATAATCAGCTTGCATGAACACCGCTTCATAACAGCACTGTGATACGCTCCCAATGTTTTCCATAAATGTAATATTTACGAAACATGTTACTGGGCCAACTTTACTGGAAATTTTATGCTCTTTCTTTGTGACGTGATCAAAATAATAGGATGAACCGTTCAGCCAGTATTACAGGAAACAGCAACTACAACACTTGTCACTAAATCGAAAGCATCCATCTTGAATCGGCAGTGAATACAAAAAAAGTGCTGTACATACATTGTTCAGGCTTTATACAAGGTAACTTTGTATCAAACTTCGAAAACTACCTCGGTGGCCTAGTTGATAGCGTACTGGGCTTTCACCCCGAGGACCCGGGTTTGATTCCCGGCCAGGGCTTGGCATTTTCATACGCTATAAATCATCCCATCGTCTGCATTAGCCCAAGTATGCAAAGTAGTCAGACTTTAAACACCAAAAAAAAAAATCAAACTTTGAAACATTCGGTTTGTGTTTTGGCCAAAACTGCACACAACACGTTTGTGTAACAAACACACATACACAAACCAAATGCCAAACAATTGAGTTGAATCAGAGACAAAAAAATGATATGGTACATTATTTTTCTATCATTCCTAGCTTTATTATTTCAGTTCTATCTATCGGGGTCAACATGTAAATCCTATCTCAGAACTTCAAATGTATATACAGTATATTGAACAGTAATGTTTTAAAAAAAGTTGAATTTTTTTTTTTTTTTTTTTTTTATGTCCGACTATTGTGCACACTTGGGCAAATGCAGACGATGTGATGATTTATAGTGTATGAAAATGCCAAGTCCTTGCCGGGAATCGAACCCGGGTCCTCGGGGTGAAAGTATTGTACGCTATCCAGTAGGCCACTGAGGCAGCTCACTTCAAAAAAAAGTTGAAGTGACAAAACTAGAAATAGCAGTAATTAACTTATAATAATTTGCTTTAAATTTAATTGATGTTTTAGTGTTTATGAATTTGTGAGATTAATAGTAATAGTTGTATAAATGTTTTAATTTTAGGCATGCCATAAGAAGCCTAGGAGTGTCGAAGCATATGTTTTAAAAGGTACAATACTCTATGATTTAAAGAAGTATCAGGATGCTGTAACACATTTCAGAGATGCCTTCCAGGTAAGGATTAAGGGTAGAAAACAAAAAATATTATAATTAAATCAAAATTATAAAGCGAGTATCTTATAATCACAGTATTGAATGGATGTGCCGTTTAAATGCATGTTATGGTGCCTTGCTGCACGAACCGAAAACATCAATTCGTTGGTCACCGTGCAGAACTTATTATTCATTTTTGTTTACTAACAACAAATTAACACGGTTAAAAATTCAGAAAAAGTAACAATATTTATTTCCATGCATTCCATGTTAGTTATGTTAGCATGCTTTATTAACTTTATAAAAGGGCATGTTAATTTAATAAACTTAATATGCATGGAAGTAAAGTATGTTTTTCACCTTTTTTTAATTTTCCAACTTTTTAAACATGTTAATCTGTTGTTTGCAAGCAAAAATGAATTAGAAGCAATTACGTATGTATTTCAGTGCATAGCCTACCGTGTTATTTAAGTTAGGTTATAAAGACTAGCATAACCTAACTAAACTAACATGGTATGTGTTTACAGCTTATTTTAAGTAGATCTGTTGTTAGTAAACAAATATAAACAATGTATTTCAATACAGAAAAGTTGCTAAATAGTAAACAACTCTCTTTTTTTAAAATATTAACCCCACGGAGGGTGCAGTAAACAATTCTCTCTTTTTTTAAGATACTAACCCCACGGGGGTGCAGACTAGCTGCACCTATTGAGAGGATTTAGACGTCCCTCGCGGTACCAGAATCTAACACACACACTTACAACACTACTCTTACGACTAACACTTTACACTCACACTTAGCCGCCTCGGTGGCCTAATTGATAGCGTACTGGGCTTTAACCCGAGGACCCGGGTTCGATTTCCGGCCAAGGCTTGGCATTTTCATACGCTATAATTCATCCCATCATTTGAATTAGCTCAAGTGTGCACAATAGTCGGACGTTAACACAAAAAAAAAATACACACATTTAGGGAGGCGATAATAGGCTCAATGTGCTTTTCGCTTTAAAATAACAAAAATTTTTTAAGATATACTTGATTAGTTCTTAACATTGATTAAGAAATAATTAGATTCGAAAGAAGGTTAAGTGGGAAAAAATTGTAGGAATATTTTCACTTTCTATAGCATGTTTCGTTTGTAAAGCTTTATAAATGATTGTGTTTCAGATTGCCCCATACAGATTTGAGCCTCATAAAGGGCTAGTAATGTGTTACATGGCGATGCATAGGATAAGAGAAGCAGCTACAATCGCTTCTAATGCCTACAAACAGCTTGGCAATTCTCCACGAGCTCTCACAGTATGTAGGACATTTAGACTTAAGAGTAGTTGTACGATCGTTAAGTTCAATAAATCTATTTTAATAAGTCGTTCATGAATCATCCTTTTACAAAATAGTTTGTTAGTGTCCGTTACAAATGTAAACAGTGTAAAATAAATGTAGTTAATTTTAGTGGTTAGCTAAATAAATAAATATTTTTAAAAATGACAGTCAACACTGATAAAACAACTTTGACACTCGTTCAGCAAATATGTAACAAATTTGACAGATAGTGAGGCAGGGAGGGGTAGACAAGAGGGTAATAAAACTTAATTTTATTTTTCATTCCAGTTATATGCATCTGCTTTGATGAGAGATCCCATGACAGTGTGTAAAGCAAAATCTTTACTTGAAAAAGCATTGACTGTGGATGAAACCCACCTTCCTGCAGTGTTCCTGCTCACCGAGATATTAGAAGAGGTGTGTATAATAATTTTTTTGTTCAGTATTTCAATAATCGCTTATGCTTTTGTGATAAAGTAATTACAATTTACTCTAATTTTTCAATAATTTTTTAATGATTCAGAACCAGAAATGTTAATTATAAAACTTTACCTTATATCGATTGATGAAAATCATTGATTGGGATGTATAAATGTATACACATGTATCTTTTAATTCTGAACGTCTGAACGTTTGTCTTAAATAATCATGACCAGCAGCTGCCTCGTTGATATGATGGAAGTGAATTTGTCTTACTGTTTTTTGAAAATCTAATTTCGCCTGTCATAATCACCATTTGAAAATCTGCATATATTAGCCCATCAAAATGTAACTTGTAAGTTACATTGAGTATATTTATGTAATTGAAATGATTGAGGGTCAAAATAATCATTTGACTACTGTTAAGTAAAATTTTTTAATTTAGTGGATTTTGAAAATTCAAAATGCTCATTTCATGCAGTGTTTAATGCTGAAATCATAATCGTTTAAGTCAAAAAAGTTTTGAATTTTAAAATATTTTTAATGGCTACTGTAAAACAGATGTTGCTGGGTAATGAAGTTGTCATTTTACCCAGCTAATAACAGAACAAATCAGACCAAATACTAAAAGACACAGAGAGAGAGAGAGAGAGAGAGAGAGAGAGATAGGAACAGTGTTCATTTGAAGGTCCTGGGTTTGGGTCTCACCATAATGGCCACTCCAATAGCTCATTTTTGTTGAAAAGAAGTCTAATCCAAAAACAAAGATTCAGGAAATATTTACCCAATATGATTATTCAATGATGCTATAGCTCAAAAGCGTAACATTAATAATTTAATTTTTTTAAGAAAGATCAGATGAGCATAATAACTGATTAGCAAATTCCCGCCAAGCTACTTGCTATTTTGTTAGAGTTCGTTGACTGATACGGAACTTACTCTGACGAAGTTCATGACTACTGCGATCGAATATAACACTTGAGAAAAGATTCTTTATAAATAAATTTATGAAGATGTTTAGGTCTGTACCGTGTTATATAAAATTTGTATATTTTTTTTACAGGAAATGAACCTCGAGACTGCAGTAGTTCTTCTAGAAAACCAAATAGCTCTGAATCCAACATGTAAGCTGCATCAGATGCTTGGTGACATCTATGCTCGTCTTTGTGATGAAACAAAAGCTTTTGAACATTACCATTATGCACTAAAGTAAGAAAAATTATAATTTCAAAGTATGCATTAATAATATAATTGTCTATACCAGATGAACTTTCTTCGAGATCTAAAGTACAATTGTTATAATTAAATAGAAATAAATAATCAAATTGTGCAATTATAATAAGTCAGCATAAAAATAAAATGGTTAAATACTTGTTTTTAAAGTATGCACTGAGTGTCCATAGACAGCTTGTTTCTTGTCCACGTAAATTAACGCTTTTGTAAAAGTGGATGTTTAAAGTGACTCAAAAATAAAATTTTTCAAACCAAACGTTTAATGATGTTAATAAAAATTGTTGACCTTTTTTGTTAAATTTTATAGCAATTGAAATTCTTTTTATATTCTTTTTTTCTGCTGGGATTATTATCACTGTGTTTACTATAATGATCTGCCTTCCCTAGCTTAGTCAATTCTACTTTCATTGACGCGTTTTATAGAACCTCCATCTTCAAAAACTATATCTATACTGGTCACCAATATTACGGCCCGTCCTATTTATAATTTTCTATCTCCACCTCATACCCCTCTATTCAACACGTGTACATTAAATCTGACATGCTCGCTTCTGATTGTCTCTTAAAAATCATACGTTTTCACCCACTTCTGATTGGCTCCTTTCAAACTTTCTCTTCAACGGTCGTTCCTCCTGTTAATTTTTGAAAATTTTTAGATTTTTAAACGTAATATCTGCTTGCAACGATATCTGTTCATTTATTATGTTTTCTCCCTTTAATTTAGATTTTAAAATTTCCAAGTTCTCTATAATGTTCATACGTCTTCCTTTTTCTGCCATATGTAGTACCTTCATTGAGTTTTCTATTTCTTGAGGTATGTGTTCCTCTTTTATTAAATGTGACGCATAATTTGAATCATTTTTGCCGTATTTAAATGATATAACATCTAGGTTAGGTAAGGTTTATAGCGATTGGTTACATCGTTTATGAAAGAGGTGTGTTACCGACAGGCAGATCCATGCGCAAATTTATAAGGGCTTTTGGTTTAGCGTACATATCCTAGAAATACTAGTCAACTAATCAGAAACATAATCTGAGAGGTCCGTAACTGTACATAATCTGGAATCCCTGGTATATATCCTATAATGGTTCTACTTTGAGAGTAAGGCAACAAAAATAATTATGAATGTAAAATATTTATTATAAAATTTCGACAATTTAATGTTATAAAAAAAGTTATTTTCATCATTTTGTTTCTAGCATGGATCCTAATAACAGACGAGCTCTTGAGGGAATGCAACGGATACACACGTCCACTTTAATAAGCGCTGGAAACGTATCTCGAAGCGATCCATCCTTTTATAACAATATTTCAGATCTCGATTTACCAGAAACAACGTTTGAAGCAAATCAAGATCCTTTGCATGACTCAGACCATGAAGCTAGTTCTGAAATTTCTGTTGACTAAACTGTTCTTTTAAGTCACATGTATATCTGATAAGAACAGCGATGATGACCTTGTTGCCGGTGAAAAAAATGAAACTTAGCATGTAAAAATCTTCGGTTAGGAAAAGTAATTATAATTATTATTATTTATTCAACATAATATTATTTAGATCTGTATAACTACCATACAAGTAGAAGTATATCATAAATATACAGTACTCACAACAGCATAAACAAATGACAGTTAGTGCTTTAAATACTGCGCTGCAGATTTACGCAGACTATGTATAGTACTGATTTTAGACATGTCTGATTAAAATTTAAAAAAAAACGGATTATTTCTAGTCTATTGTACTACATATTTCTTCAATAAAATGAAAACATAAATTGTAACTTAACACATTAATATTACTTTTAAAGGTTTGTTGTTATAAAAGCTTTGTAAATTAATAAATTAATATTACATATAAAAGTTTGTTGTTAAAAATCTTAAAGTATTAGATTATTTCATACTTGAGAAGTACTAGGTTATGTATTTAGTAAATTTTAGCAAAAGCAAAGACGTGCGACAGATGAGTCTTTGTGGGCAGATGGTGAAGTTGCCTTAATATTTTCATTATTAAAATGTAAATTTCATTATTGTAACATAATCACCGGACCACATATTCAAATGATTAGGATTATGACCTATTCTTCCCGTCAGTGGTCTATCAACTCACCTCATAAAGGCTATCGCGGTTTCGAAACTCTATAGTTTCATCTTCAGACCATACAGAATGTTAAATCCCTCTGTCGAGGTCATCACAAAGTCAAACAAAACATTAAAACATACATCACAAACACTAAGCACAATTACACATTTAAAATATTCATTATGAAATTCGGCTTGGCCAAGCTACACACGCGACTCATATGTTGTTACATTCCGGACTGCGGGCACTGACGGGAAGAATAGGTCATAATTCTAATCATTAAAATGTAAAATCTATTCCAAAAATAACATTGTGCGAAAAAAAATATAAAAACATTGATGTTTTAACACTATTGGCTATTGGTACTCATTCGTAGCAACAGGCTGAAGAAATGCTGACTGACTTGCTATGTAGACGGTGGTGTGACATCATGACTCAAAAACAAGGCTTTTTTGTGAACAAATATCTCTTTTCAATTTGCTGTTATAACTAATTTGAAAAATATCAATTTTGGTGTGGGGGTGGATGTGAGGAGTTCGTTACCTCCACAGTATTTATACTTAGACCCACACAACTAGCTTTATATGTATGTATGTGTGTATATATATGCCGCCTCGGTGGCCTAGTTGATAGCGTACTGGGCTTTCACCCCGAGGACCCGGGTTCGATTCCCGGCCAGGGCTTGGCATTTTCATACGCTATAAATCATCCCATCGTCTACATTAGCCGAAGTGTGCACAATAGTCGGACGTTAAACACCAAAAAAAAAAAAAAATATATACATATATATATATATATTATTGACTTAGTAACAAACAATATTCATAGTAATTTTTGAGTGATCTGGTTGTGGGTAACATTACAGTTGATACTGGTAACACTGGTTATGTCTGTATTCCCTGTTAGTGTTGGACTTAAGAATGTTTTTTTGTTAACAGTGAATGGTCTTAGTAATTAAGTAAATTAGCACTGGCGCAGTAGCAGTTATTTATTCACAATTTAGAGAACAGTCTACTAATAAGACTGCATGCTGCCATTGGCAGATCCGGTGAGTAGGCTAAAGGATCTGCCCTCTTTGGGACTGAACGCAATTTGAAGGATATGAATTTATTATTCACCTAATTAAGTAAAATAAAATGTAATTTATTGGCATAATTTTACTCTATATGAAAAATAAAATGTATTTTATATAATATACACTTCTCTGAATCCAGCATGCACAGGTACAGCGGGACAGGTTAAAGTTTAACTTAACCTTGAAGAGAAAGATGGAAGAAGGAATAAGTACTGTACGTGCACACATTTATTATTTAGGAGCAGATGATATGGACGTGAGTTTGAACAGAGAAATATCAGACAAAATCAATACAAACAAATTTTTTGATGAATTCAGGAAGTTTTTTTTAAAAAAAAAGTTATATTTTTAGTTCAAGTGATTTTCACTTGAAACCATCGACTCAGGAACCGTGTTTATAATGTATTTTCTTTTATAATTTTGATTTCTATTAATATCTATGTATTCATGTAAAAGAGTCTCTCCCAAAATAAATACATGTGTACTATAATAAATAAATTTTTTTCAGATTTTATAAAGATTTAATTTATTAACCTGAAGTAGATCAAGAATGTACTTTAAGACCCTGTGGAATTATTGCATGTGTATATGAAACTATTGTGAATATTAATATTCCATGACTTTCCAGGTTTATCCTTAGACTATACCTATGTATCCTTTTACTTACCGTAGACTACAAGGTTTATCCTTTTCAACTAGCTGGTTAACTTCCATCCATGTTAACTGCTCGCTGCTCAGTGGTTTATTACACTAGTGAGTCTTAGATATAAGACTTGCTATAAAATTTTTAAATAAAAATGAGGTTAATTACAAAAAGTAAAATAAGTGCAGAAATTTATATTCTGTAGTGAAAAAATATATATATTATTATTATCTGCGTATAGACCCTGTTGGATCACGCAAAGCATTCCGACTCATGTCTTGCTCCTTCTAATCCTCCACACCTCCCTCATCCTGCGTTCAGATTATTAATCGGTTATTTCATAACCGTATTCATAAACATTTCACGAATCGGACTGTGAAGTCATATCAGTCTAGATTAGTGGACTCCAAACTACGACCTGTAGGCTAAATTCGTTGTTATTGTTGCTGTGATAAGTTTGGTGAAAACGCAGCATAACAATAGCTCGGTTTTTTATTTACTTGCTGGATAAAGCTTAATGATTTAATGAATGTAAGTATAACTTAAAATTCCATTTGTAAAAAATACTAATGACATGTATGTAGTTGTGATTTTCCACTGACACTACTTTGTAGTTGTTTACTAATTTTACTTGTACCAACTATTAAAAGAGATTTAAGCTGCTCATCGGTTAACTTCTGTGAACATTCTTTGTGTACTTCATTTTGGAGGATGTTTTTTACACGAGTAATATCAAAAGAGAAAACAGCTTCAAGCAAAGTTATGCAAATTATCAAATTGTACCAGTGGAACACTCTTATTATCTCTTTATTTGTTTCACCCAACTTTGGGGTACACCAAATCAATCACTTTTCAATGTTCTGTGCCTTCCTCGTAGCTCAGTATTGCTTCATACGTTGTGATCTTGCTTTTCTTTCTTCGTCAGAGATTTGGATCGTTCGCTTGGATTTGACTTTGCCTTGGAACCGTTGCTTCTTGTCCTTGGTTATTGTTTTGGCTGTTCTGCCCACGAGCATTGTGTCAGTGATTTGTAGTTCTGTTATGTCTTTCTCCGTTTCTCTAAACCAAAGTGGTTTGGCTCTTTTATTGTGAAAGTAGTCAAATATTTTTTTGGTTAGTCTGTTTTTGTCCATTCGGAGGATGTGCCCATAAAAATCAATTCTCCTTTTCTTATTGTGTCTGATAGTGTTTCAGTTTTTTGGTAAAGAGTTTCATTACTGATGTGGAGTAATTGGTTGTTACGGAATTTGGGGCCTAAGATTTTTCGTAATATCTTTCTTTCTTTGATCTCCAGCCTTTCAAGTGGGCCCTGGGTTGTGAGAGCTGCAATGTTTCAGCTGCAACTCTTATTATATTACAACAAAAATAAGCTTTAATTTTTTAGGTATATCACTGCACTGTAAATCAATAATTTCCATTTGAAGTTCCGGGACTAGGGTTTCAATGTCAGGATCAAAAGGATTTTGAAAAACCGTAATTTCATTCACAGTCACATCAAAGTCTGAGAAACAAGTATCAAAATTTACTTTAAAGCACTCAAAGTTTCTATTGTAAAGTCGACGGGAAACTCAGTCTTAGTAGCGTGTCGAGTATTTCACATGTTTGATATATGTGAAACATTTTTTATTTACTTGTGAATGAAACAGTATTATATTCTGCCTGAATTATTTGATTGAATAGCTGGTTTTCTCCTTTCAATCTCAAATTCAGTTCGTTTATATGTTTTGTCAAATCGACAGAGAATGTTACGTCCATAACCATTCAAAATGTAATTCAGTTAGAAAGCGATGTAGCCGCCTCGGTGGTCTAGTGGATAGCGTACTAGGCTTTCACCCCAAAGACCCGGGTTCGATTCCCGGCCAGGGCTTGGCATTTTCATTAGCTATAAATCACCCCATCGTCTGCATTAGCCCAAGTGTGCACAATAATCGGTCGTTAAACACATAAAAAGCGATGTTTTTCATTCAAAAAAATGTCGATCTTTCCTCAATGTTAAAAAAAGCGCTGAAGGACTTTTCCACAACTAAACCAGCATACTGCAGTATGATAAGGTGAGTAATTTTCTCCAATCTCTTCAATAAACTCTGCGGAATTGTCGGTAATTCTGCCCAGTGGATATGATGAAATTAATATCTGATATGACCTGTTTTAAAACATTAGACATATCCAAACATTTTTCGCACAAGGACTGTTCATGAATGATACAATGTAAGCGCCATCTGTTAGCGAAAGAGGGTTCTACCACTACCTATTTCTGCTTTTTATCTCCAGATGTCAAATTGTCAAGGTCGTAACAATACACAACAGTAATTGAACCAAGGAATTTAGCAAGCGTATGCTCGATCAGGACGCGTACTGGGCGACTAGACTAGAAATTATTAAAACGACAGTTTTATAAGACTAGATGGCAGGAAAGTTAAAACGGTTTTAGCCTTTACAACTTACTGGAGTAATTAGTACGGTCCGAAGACTGGAAAGTTTGGAGACACCTGGTCTAGATAAACATTAGTCTTATAGTGTAATCGATTATTAATCGAATAAAATTTGTGTATAGATTATTACGATTATTTTTAAGAATTTAATATTTCGATTATTATAATCGATTACGTCCATCACTGCGATTATTACTGAGATATTAGATTTTAATACGCAAATGGTGGAAAAACAAAAATGTCTGCAGTTTTTGATCAGTTAAAGTTGTTATTTGATTTGGAATTATATTCAAATGTTGCATCACTGGTGAGTTCTTTTACATTACAGTTTCAACTCAAAATAAATAATACTTTAGTAAATTAAGTACGAACGTACATATAATGTTAGATTTACTGTAACGTATAGGCTACCGGTTGTGGACAGTGGGTAAATGTAACATTAAAGCACTGTTGACAATTTTCGTGGTTAAACTGAGTGTTTGGACCTTTTGTCAATTTTGGTAATTTTTGGGTAAAACTGACTTTGTCAATTTTGATAATTTTAACACTAAAACGCTTCATTATATGACCATTGCATTAAAAATACGTTTCCTTCTTTCCGGCGGTAGTCATTTTGGGGTTATGTTTGTCATTTTTATTTTCACTTTTTGTAACTTCCAATAGTTTCCGCACTTTTATATTTTGAATTATTAATATAGGGCATATAATTTAGCGTTTTAATGCAAAAACTGATGAAACTGAGTTTTTGGGACGTCATTAATAATGATTATATATATATATATATGTTTGTGTGTGTGTGTGTGTATTTTTTAAGGCGAAAAGCACATTGAGGCTATTATCGCCTCCCTAAATGTAAGTGTGAGTGTAAAATGTTAGTTGTTAGTATAGTGTTGTAAGTGTGTGTTAGACTCGAGTAATATGAAGAATGTAAATCCTCAATAGGTGCAGCTAGTCTGTACTCCCCTGCGGGATGGGTGTGTGTGTGTGTGTGTGTGTGTGTGTGTGTGTGTGTGTGTGTGTGTGTGTGTGTGTGTGTGTGTGTGTGTGTGTGTGTGTGTGTGTGTGTGTGTGTGTGTGTGTGTGTGTGTGTGTGTGTGTGTGTGTGTGTGTTTTGGTAAATATGCAGTGTAGCTTGTCCTGGATTTTTAGGTATTGTTTTACTAAAACGCTTTATTACATGTCCGAAAGCAATAATCCAAAATATAAAGGCGTGGAAACCACGAGAACTATGTACTTTTATTAATTTATAATAAAAGTGACCAACATAACCTCAAAATTACTACCCGTGCGAAAGTCTGCAACGTTTTGTAGATCGGCAAAACAATAAAAATACGTCTAAAACGGTTTTTGGTTGATAAAAAACCTTATTATTTTAAAAATGAATTCTCCATAACCTAACTGACATGGTTGTTGGGCTTAACATGGTTGTACGGTGATAAAAAAAATTATTATTTTTAAAAAGAATATTTCATAACCTAACTGACATGGTTGTTTCGTGGTGAACCAAACTTACATGAATGGTGGGTGAAAACCCTGTTTAATTAAAGTAGTTCCTAACTTGTAATAAATGTTATCATGATGGATATAATGCAATCACTGCTTTGTACATTAATAGAGCTTTGGTGAATTCTTTGCTTATACAGTGGTACTCTGGCTAATGAACGATATCGTACAACGATCTGATTCACAGAATGAAAAATGACTCGCATAACAGTTTATTTTCAAATAAAGGGGTTAAATACCCCGATACTAACCTGTTAGGTGGTTCTTTTTCATTCCGTGAATTATACTGTCGTACGATATGATATGACTGTTATCCAAGTCGAACGTAGTCGGGGAACTACTGTATAAGCAAAGAATTCATCAATTCTACAAAGCAGTAGCTGCATTATATCCGCCACAGTAACATTTATTACAAGGTTAATAACTACTTTAATTAAACAGGGTTTTCACCCATCATTTGTTTTTTAAATAAAGGTTTTTTGTCAGCAAACAACCGGCTCATTGAGGTTCATCATGCAACAACAGAGTCAGTTAGGTCTCTAGTTTCTTTTTTAAAAAATTAGGGTTTTTTATCACCCCAAAACAGTGTTAGACATATTTTTATCACTTTACCGATCTACAACATGTTACTGACTTTCACGTGGTAGCAATGTTGAGGTTATGTTGGTTACTTTTATTTTCGATTTTTATCATACTTCTCGTAGTTTCCACGCTTTTATATTTTGGATTATTGCTACAACTGTTGTGTATTTGGTTAGAATGTTAATGACTTAAGCAATAAAATCTATTTTGAAATAATTGTTTTAAGTGAAAACAGCAGATTTTACTACTTAAGTTGTAACCGCTTTCTGAAGGACCAATCTGATTTGTTTCAAGGCACTTCATTGGCTTTTTGTAAATAACCCACACGACAAGGATATAGTAGTAAATCAAATTGCATGATTAAATACACAGAATATCAGCGTTATTTCAAAATAGATTTATTTGCTTAAATTATTGCAAAAAAATATAAAATCCATTGTTAATATGGAAACTTGCTATACAAATACACAACATAAATTTGCTCCATCCTGACAGGTTATTAGAATTACTGCACTTTCGTAGTAAAAAGAAAGGTGTTTTAGTGAATTCATTAAAGTGATTAATGTGAATTAAAGTGATTAAAGTAAATTCATTAAATAACTATTTGGCCTCATCATAGAACGTCATATTGGAGCTAGTTTTACACAACAAAGACAAACAGATTCTGCCATTTTTATTAGTTTCAAAGTAGTTCACAAAGTGAGCGGGCTTTTTTTTCTTTTTTTTTGAACAGCTTACACTAAAGGCAGATACAGTAGCTACCCTTCCTACTTAATTATATTAACCGCCTCGGTGGCCTAGTTGATAACGTACTAGGCTTTCACCCCGAGGACCCGGGTTCGATTCCCAGCCATGGCTTGGCATTTTCATACGCTATAAATCATCCCATCGTCTGCATTAGTCCAAGTGTGCACAATAGTCGGACGTTAAACACCAAAAAAAAACTTAATTATAGCTATAGTTAGGGGATCCTTGTTTATTAAAAAAAAACTCTGGCCTTCTATAAACAATTGTAGATTTGTAAATATTTTGCAGTTAAATTCTTTTGTTTGTCACTTACTTGAGCCACTTAACTCATTACTTTAGTTGAATCATAAGTAAAGGCCAATACGAAACATATTGATTGGTTAATTAACCATACTAATTAAACTGATTCACCCTTGTTTTGCTAAACATAACATATAATCGAAATGAAGATGCCAATTGTTAAGTGTAAACGGGGTATGATTAATCAAATATTGGAAAGTTTTATTAGATTAAGAGCCATTTCTGTAGAACCATTAACGGAAGTCATATTTGCAAATTCTAATTTAATATTACGCTATTGTCAGTAAATGTAAAACCATGTCATAACCAAACTTATAAACTAATTTATCCAAGCGTACAATTCATTTATAATCAGAATTTTTTTTTTTAAAATGCCATCACTTGAACAAACATTTAATTTGAGTTTTAATGTAGATTAGATTAGATTCAAACTAGAGGAAGAGTGCTAGTTCAGCAGATTGGTACACAAAGTAAGTTCTAAAATCCAGTAACAAACTCATTCTTCTGAAGACCCCTAGGGTCCTGGAATCAAAAAAACCCCTGGCCTTGTAGTAGCAAGAGCCTCACAATCATAGATTGTGTATCCTGGCAATCTCCTCTTTTCCTATGTAACCTACACACTGTTTCTCCACGGTACATACCTAACCTGTTTATGTGCACCCTCAGACCACAGTACCCAGTAATGAGCTCCATGATTTTCTTGAGTTGTACTCTGCCCAAGACGTCTGCTACGCCTTTAAGCCCTGCTTAAGAGGCTTATTATAGGAATGCCTTTGAAGGTTATCCCATCTTACCCGGTGTTGCATATTAATCTACCTATAATAACAGACCTGACAAGACAGAGAGATTCCTATAACTTGCTCAGGTCCGATGAACTCGGATGCAGATCCCAGTCCAGCCATTAGGTCTGCCTCCTCGTTACTCCCAACTCCCTTATGTGCCCGAATCTAGTGAAGAGTTACACAGTTATCCAGGGACAGAGTCTCCTGATACTCCCAGATCAGCTTGAACTGAATTGTATGACTTGCAAGTGCTTTTATTGCTGCCTGACTATCAGTATGAAGATGAATACATACTTTCTTGAAAGGCCACTTCAAATTCTCTGGAACACAGTCATTAATGGCCATTACTTCAGCCTGGAATACTGTTGTATGCTGTCCCAGGGTAATAACTTTCTTCAACCCTGATCGCAGTCCATGTGCCTGTCTTTGTCTTGGGCTAAATGTATACCATACTATATCTCCAGATTTTCCCAACACACAATGTTCACCCTCAAACGTCAACTTGACATCAAAGTTTCTAGAGTCCATGTGTTGTTTGACCATCTGATCAGGCTCCATCATTAGAATTGAATCACTGGTCTTTTCTGTGAGCATGGCCCAAAGTTGAGGATAGCTAGATACCACCTACCTGCAGTCTATATGCTGCTTCATGTGCCTCCCTCATGATGTAAATGACAATGGGGAGAAAACCCAAGAACGATCTCCATAGCCACTGTTGGTGCCATATTCATAGAGTCGGTAATGCACAGACAGGTCAGCCTCTGAATTTTAGTCAGAGACTCTCCTCAGCTGTAGACCACCACACCACAGCACTATAGCACACCATAGGTCTAATGATCCCAGTATATATGTACTTCATCATGCCTGGTCTCAGCCCTAACTGCCATCAATGACTTGTAGGTTTTCCCCATAATGCACCCAAGGTGAGCATTCCAGCTTAATTTGGTATCCAACACCAAGCCTCTTCGTTCACTTCTCCTCGTTCACAGCAGGGATTGTCTCCCTAAAGAGCTTAGGCCCTTTTAAAAAATCAGGTGATCCTCTTCCTAATAAAAAAATTAGAGTTTTTTTACTAGGTTAACCTCTAGGTTCTTCTGATGACACCAGGTTTTCACCAGTGATAGGTTTGTCTTCATGAGATCTACTACTGTATTATCTTGCTTACACTGGAGAAACGCCATCACATCATCCCCTCCAAAAAGTGAGTACCCTACCACGATCCGTAAGTATTAAAGTAATGCATGAATTACTTTAATTATACACAATTAAAAGGTATATTGTGTATACCTTTTACCCAAACAGAATGCAGCCAGGCTTCTTAAGATTACATTTCTCAGTTTTTATGGCCAATTGGTTTATCGAATTGGAGCCAATTTTACAGTTTGTACAACCTGTCAATTTATGAAGTAACATTCTCAACTACTGAGGAAATTGTGTATTTGCTGTCATGTTTGAAAGGAGAAGCTCTGCAATTAATACAAAATTTGCCTAATTAGGATTATGACCTATTTTCTTCTGTCTAGTGGGTTTTTTATACTCTCCTTGTAAAAGCTACTGCAGTTTGAAAACCTCACTGTTTAATCTTCAGGCCATAATACAAAATGTCAAATCCTTCTGTCGAGGTCATCACACAGTTTAAAAAAATTGAAAAGATACGTCACAAACACTAAACACAATTATATGATTTTTAATAAAATGTACAACAATAAAATTTGCTTGGCAACTACCATGCAACTTGTATGTCATTACAGTCCAGACTGTGGCATCTTCATTTGTACTAGTGCACCTGTCAGTGTTATCAATTAAGATGTGTCTGTTAGGTTTTGTATTATTTAAATCAATTATCCTTAGAGCCTCTTAGGATCTGTAGGGTAATAACTTTGCAAACAAAAACCGGTCTGTTGTTCTGACCTGTTTCCAGACTTTTTCAGGTGTCTCTAGATGAAAACAATCATCTTCAGACTAACTCTAATTCTCATCGCTTCATCCTTTTATCTTATGCAACCTCTACCCTTTCGCCTCCGCAGTGCCTCCTTTACCTGATCCTATAGTGTCATCCTGACCCTTCCTACTTCTTAATAATTACTTCCTGTTGAAACTACGTTTTAAAGGCACCACTGTGTTAATGTACAGTTATTCCACTTTGCTTTCTAAAACCATTCATAATTAAAATTATCAGCAATCATTTATTTGATTGCAAGCAAGTGCAGCCATGTCGTTTCTAAGGGCTACCTGAATGGACTGCCTGGCTCACTTTTCAACTAGCTCAGCAAATAACAGCTAGTGTCCACAGTGCATAGTGAATAGTCAGCACAGTTTTGCCATGTTATTGCTTTTTTCCAAAACTTTCCATGACTTGTACCTCTAGTCTCCACTGCAGAGAACTAGAACCCGACTACAGAATGTCCATTGACTTTCAACTAAACTCAACAATCAGTTCGATAGTCCTAAAACTAAAACACTTTTCCTTTTTTTTGGCCTAAGTCATAGTGATACAGTCAAATCTGTAGTTTTGGTGGGCATTGAACTTCTTAACTGCATTGATCATCGTGACTGTAGAATTCGCGTGGCGAGCACGGACATCTTGCCAGGACTACACAGGTCTAACAAACTATAGATCTTTGACCGTGAAAAATAGTATCTGTACCATACAGATTGGTCCTCTGTAGGGAGGGGGAAGGTTTAATAGCTTAGAGATATATTAACTTAAAGATTCGTTTTTCCTTTGGCAATACCATGTTATAAGTTAGAGATCGACCTGTGTAATAAGATAGAAGTTCCATACTGTGTATTAACTTAGAGACTACAGTTCCGTAAAGTGTGTTGCACCGTGTGTATATGTTGCCGACGCCACTGCTTGCAAGCGCTTCAGTATCTTTTATCTGACAAGTAGAATTCGCTTAGTTAAAGACAGATATATTATTAAAATATAAAGTTCATTTGGATAGGTTTTGTTCTTAAAGGCTTATGTGCAAAGCTGTAAATGTATACTAATTTACATATGTAGTAATAATAGTAATATTAATATAAAAATATTGTTTGAAGGCTGCTTTATTCAAACCATATCCGAATTGAATTAAGAAAACAGCCCTAAATTAATGAATTAATGAATTCATGTAAATTTATGTTGTTTTATTTTGATAAAACACCGATATTTCTATTTTTCTATACAGATAATTGTCAAAAATAAACATTTCGGTATGTTGTTGACCATAGTATTGACAGTATATTCAACTGTAAACTGTAAAAATACTGAAGCGCCTGCAAACAACATATACACACGGTGCAACACACTTGACGGAACTGTAGTCTCTAAGTTAATACACAGTACGGAATCTCTATCTTATTACACAGGTTGATCTCTAACTTATAACACGGTACCATCAAAGGAAAAATGATTCTCTAAGTTAATAAAAATCTAAGCTATTACACATCCCCGAAAGAGGCTATAACTAAAGTAGTAAAAGCTGCGGTTTTGTCTTAAAACAATTATTTCAAAATAGAGTTTATTACTTAAGTTATTAACTTCCTGTCCAAATACACAACAGTTGTAGTGACTGAAACTGTGGAGAACTTACAAGGCACTTGACTGGGTTATTGCTAAAAACCCACTCTACAAGGATATAAGATCAAATTGATTTTTTTTTTTTTAACGTCCGACTATTGTGCACACTTGGGAAGATCAAATTGAATTGCACGATTTAATATGCAGAATGTTATCTGCATTATTCCAGCTTAGCAAAAACGACCAAATGAACTTGATGACCCAACTACTGGTGCTCCGACTCGCAGTGCCTACTTGCGCAAATTGATATGAATATCTCTTAAATGAATACAATGTACAATATGTAATAAAAAAAGGATTAAGGAATCTTTGCTTCAATAAATGTTACAATGCCACAAATATTGGTCAATATATAAAGGGTATAAGCATATAGTTTTGAATCGCCTTAAAAATAAGGGTAAAATGCACTTTCATTTGTTTTTCATTTTTTTATAATTTTTTGGCCAAAACACTTTGTTACCTAATAGTAATAGTTACAAAATATAATAGTTCAGAAACTACAGAAAGTTCACAAAATCAAAAATATAAGGACCTGCATAACATAAAATTACTACTGCAAAAAAGTAGCTAATGTGTCTTTCACTGTAAAAACGATTATATAAAAGCATAAAATTAATAATGAAATCAATAGAAACTTAAAAAGAAAGAATTATTTCAAGAACCTAACTAACATAGTTTTGAATGAAATATTGAGTGAAAAACCTAACTAACACGGTTTTGTATGTAGGTAGGATTAACAATTAATTAAATGCTTGCAATAATTAAAACAATAATTTTTTTAAATTAACGTAAGAACCTAACACAATTTTGTATGAAATCAGTATGTGAAAAAACTCACTAACAGTTTTGTAGAACGTGATTGCATGAAAGTTACCAACCTTGTTTATGACTTATTTAAACAAGGTTTAATATTTAAAAATCATTAATTTTATAAAACAAATGAAACAGCATAAATACCAAACTAAGTTCTTTATGGTTTTTAAATTCTCTTCAGGCTAATGATTTTGTTAGATTGCTTGTGTTGCAACAATAGATGAAGTAATAATATATTAATGGAACTATATTGAAATGTCATTGTTGTTTAAATTGTTAGATTTACTATTCCAAGGTCACCCACTTAGGTGTTATTCATCATAACAATCTTATTTTCAAAACACTTGTTCTTATACTGCCATAATAGTCATTACAAGGTTAATAACGTTCAACCAATAATATTTTCATTTGAAACCATGTTAATTAGGTCCTTAAGGTAATCTTTTTTAAAAACAGTTTCTGGATTTATTTTTTAATTTTCACAGTAAATAACCTATAAGCGAAGAACTTACCATTTTTGTAAAAGAGTGGCTGCTTTATAAGGTTAAAAGAAATATGGTTAGTGACTGTTTTTGTTATTAATTATATGTATTAAATAAATTGTTTTCGCAATGAAAAACATGTTAGCTATTTCCACGCAGTAATAATTGTTGTGTTGTGGAAATAATTTTTGTCCCAACTTCCTGTATTTCCAGACTTTCATATTTTACGTGATTATTAACGGGCATGTAAAGCAAAAGTTAAAAATCCCCATATCACATGAAAAATTATAATTTTCTTCTTAATTCAACAAATCTCGTGTAACATTAAGTTAATAAAAATGTTTAGATTCCTAGCAAAATGAGCAGCAACACTCTGAATGTTTCACGAATTCAGGTAGGCCTAATGTATTTTTAAATTTTAAATACATTTGATATATAGTGTGGTTTAAAATTATGTAATGTTTTTTTTTTTTTAGGCTAGTTTACTTTTAACGGTCAGTGAACACAATGCAGATATACTAAGTGTTGTTTCAAAATATCAGATTTATGTGTACTACGGAGATTCTTTATACCATTTGGGACAGTATCAGAAGGCTGAGTCAATCTACAAGCAAGCACTGCAATTTAAGAAAACGTATCTTAAATCAAAAACAAGTGGCAAATCAAATGAGACTATAGTGAAACATCTTATGTCAGATACAGGTGTTTTATATTTTTAAAAAATATAATCACAATTTAATTTTGTTTGGTAATGTATTAGGGAATTATAATTTCAGACTTAAGTCAAACAAATGAAATGTAAACATCACATAAATTTTATTCGCCTAATCTTTAAGGTATTTTATTTAAAAGTTTCCATTAGCTGGCGTTGCTGTTAATTTCTGCCATTCCAGTTCAGTAATCTTGGATTAACTCATTTCCAACACTCAAAAGTTGCATATTTTTGTATAGGTGCTTTTTTTTTAGTGTTGCTGTTGTAATTAGTTTCATTTTTTGTTTTTTCATTTGTTTCAACTGTTTCATTTTTTTTTATTGAAAAATTTTCTTGTCTTGTAATTGTATCCAATATCACTTCAGGGTCAGTAAGTATTTTAAGAAAGCTATGCTTTTTTGTTATATTATAATTAAAAACAATTAATGTGCCTGTCATTAATATCGTTCATATTATTGAATTTTTTATGACACAGTTATATTAAAATTACAAAAATGTATCCTAACTGCTGTCAAATTAAATTTCTTAAATTCAATGAATTTTGAAAAGTTAAAATGCTAATTTATGCAGTGTTTATTGCTGATTACAATGGTGAAAAACAGATAAACATTTAAGATGAAAGGTTACAAATTTCTAAAGATTTGAAAGTCCATTATTTTGAAAAAATATGTTGTTTAACAAACTTGTCCAAGATATTATCAAAATTGATTTTTGTGCCAAGTTTGAGTCAAATCAAACCAAAATTGTGAGCATGAGCACCCTAAAACACACACACACACACACATACACACGCACGCACGCACACACACACTCACACACACACACACACACACACACACACACACACACACACGCACGCATGCGCACGCACACACACACACACACACACACACACACACACACACACACACACACACAATATAAACATAAATTTTAACAACCTCTGAATAAAGTAATTTAGAAATCAGGTTCGGTGCTTATTTTAAGGTCCCAGATCTGGGTCTTACCATGATGCCTGCTGCAATAGCTCGTTTCCCAATGAAAATTTGCTTAAAATTTTAGCAGTGTTGTAGTATATGTAAGTAACCAGTATATGCAACTAACCAGTAAATGCAACTAACCAGTATATGCAACTAACCAGTATATGCAACTAACCAGTATATGCAACTAACCAGTATATGCAACTAACCAGTATATGCAACTAACCAGTATATGCAACTAACCAGTATATGCAACTAACCAGTATATGCAACTAACCAGTATATGCAACTAACCAGTATATGCAACTAACCAGTATATGCTAGCTTTTAAAAGTTGACAGTATTTTTCAAAGAATCTTAGAAAAATAGTTCTATGTTAAAAATTGTGCTAAAAAGTGTTGGTAAAATTTGTTAACAATAATCTGTTCATAGTCTTTTTTTGTAAGTCTAATTATCTTTCTGAACTTAGATTTTTTTTACATTCAAGTTTTACACTATTTTTGTTAGCTTCTTCCCTAAACCTTGATTGTTCATGTTAAGCAGAAATAAACTACACCATTTGTCTCCTTCATAACTGTTTTATTGTTTTCGCTACAGATATTAAGTACCAGATACATTTATGCTACGTAAAGCTTCAACATAATGATGAAGCTATTGACATTCTGCAGTCAATTCCTGGAAAGCAACGCAGTGCAAAGATTAATATGGCATTGGCAAAACTGTATCATCAAAATGAGATGGAAAGATCAGCTATTACTGCATACAAAGAGGTTCTGAAGGTACATCAAAATTATTACTATGTAATAAATAAAGATCAATAACAAAGTTAATAATATTGAAAACATTTTTATTTTATTAATGAATTAGAACTGAATCAGAAATAATCAGTTCTGTAATGTTGCCTAATTAGCATGTGTATTAGCCTGATGTTATGTTGCATACGGTAATGTCTACGATAACTAATCAGTACAGTAAATAAAGAAGGGAACTGTGTTAGCAATAAGGAAAATTACCGGTAACAGACAAATACCACATATAAATGAATTATAAGAGCTTGCCGTAAGTCTACATTTATTTACATAAAAGACCCTACTGTACTGTAGAATTTATACTAAAATTTACAATAAATTTTTGACACTGTCCAAATAGTCGCGCCAAAAAACAGTTTTTCTCTGTGAGAAATCGACAAGGTTATCATCACCATGACTCCAAAATTAAAATATAAAACAAAACAAAATTAAAAAAATTTTTTTTGAGGTACTCTTAAAAAAAACAAATAAATAAAACAAACAAAACAATAAAGCTTTAAATACGAGCTCGTATGTGGCTAAAACTAGTTAACAATAATATATATTTTTTTTAAAATGCACAATTTATTTTAAGGCTGTAAATTGATTCTACAATAATAAGATAAACTGAAGAAACATAAATGTACCTGGAACAATTAACAAAGTAAAGATTAAAGAAAACATTAAATTAAAGTAGGCAATTAAAAACAATTTGTTGCACGGATCTAAAAAAGGTTGTACAATAATAACAAATATATAAACAAAAAACAATGGTTCCAAGTGAACGATCCAATTCTCTGATGAAGAAAGAAAAGTAAGATCACAACGAATGAAGCAATACTGGGCTACGAGGAAGGCACTGAACATTAAAAAGTGATTGATTTGGTGTACCCCAAAGTTGGGTGAAACAAATAAAGAAGAATAACAAATATATAAATTAAATTTCATTGTAAAAATCCAGACGATGAAGGAAGTTTATGATCTGGTCAGTGAGCATGACTCAATCTCCCAACATTCTGTACAATTACTGAAACTACACATTACACGCATATTGTAGAAACCATAACAGTCAAGCAATATAAGTTTTACTGTGATGGTTTTACAGTACTCGCAGTACCTACTGAACTCGCATTCAGGTAGGTTCCTGCCTTTCATCATAATTCTAAATCATGCGTTAGCAAGGAGTGGCCAGTGGAAAGATGGGTAACCATAACTTCTTCTCTACGACTTGCATGTATTGATGACCTCCAAAGATGAGCAATATTTTTAATTACTCTCAATTTGTACTTTAAAGTGTCTAAGTGCTTTGAATGTCTATCAGAATCTGATAAAATAACACATTGTGTGCTTGGTGGCAGCAGAGTTGATCCTTCACTGCAATATCTGCTGTAGTGTTCCCACCTATCCCACAGTGACCAGGTATCTAGCAAAATAATACTCTTAATACCTCTTAGTTCAAGTTTATGGATGGAACAGAGAATAACCTGAACTAGAAGGTTTACCGAATATATAGCCTGGAGTTCACTTTTTGAATCGGATACAACATTGTTCAGAATACGCTACAAATTAAGTGTAATCTGTACTTGCACGTTTTGGCCTGTTGACAATATGCAACCATCATTATTGTTAGTTTTCGAACCATCTGTGAAGACGGAAATGAGTTAATTAGATGGCAAAACTCACGTCAATATACAACGTCAGGAGTGTTGTGTTTCAAGTATTCACAATAAGAATTCAAAGGTTGGCAAGTTGATGATCCATGGATGAACAAAACAAAATGACCTTTCGATCATTTGAGGAGGTACAGTATGCGTACTGTCAAGCATACGGGATGTTCTAATGTTTAGAGGAGCTGTAGCACGTTGTCATACTTCATATTGTTGGAGCAATTGATTATTAAAAATAGCATTCTTAACAGGGTGCTACAGCTTACCTGATAAACTGCTTAAGTAATTTACTTGCAGCTGCTGTCTATATTAAGTAGTTGATTGTTCGCCAGCCTCTCCGAGAATGCTTGCGATGGGACTAGAACAGAGAACACCAGATATAAGGTGGACTGCAGGGTGGTGGATGAGAGGAAAATACATTGTTGCTATGATCAGTATGGGAATGAGTTACAACACGATAAAACAGCATACTGATCCTATCGGCTCCCTATCTTGAGCCACTGAGAACCCTCAACATATTGAGAATTTCGTTACATCGTAACTTTAAATCATGCACATCAGAGTTCCAGGATAGCCTTTCGTTCAATATTACATCCAAAAATCGAACTGATGGAGGAGTCCGAAGCTGTATACCATCTAGTTATAACGAAGGAGCTTGGATCTATCGACAGCAACTGAAAGCAATGCACTGAGTTTTAAAAAGAGTTTTTAAAGCCAGTAGATTTCATCCACGTCTGCAATTATTTGTTATCATCAGTTGAATGGTTCTTTCAGCTGTTGTCAAATTTCAGATGCTTACGTAGATAGCAAAATTGTCTACAAATAGCAAATATAGAACAGTGTACTGTACATTAGAAGTTATGCTATTGATTGTAACAGCAAACAGAGTAACTCGAAGTATACTCTCTCATGGAACACCATTTTCTAAGCAGAAATGATCTGATACCATAGCTCCAAGACACACCCTGAAATACCTGTTAGAAAGAAAGTTTTTTATAAAAGCAAAAATCCTGCCTTGTATACCCCATGATTTCAAAGTATTGAGTATTCCTGTTCTCCAGGCCAGATTGTGTGCTTTCTCTATGTCAAAGAAAACAGTAACTAGTGTCTGACACAAAAGAAAGGCGTTTTCTATTGCAGAGTCTAAAAATCTCTCCAACTATAACCTACAACCCGTATGAAGCCAAATGAGATCTCTTTGCTCCGATTTTTATGTTTGTGTTTGAAGTATCCATAATTTCATTTCCTGAGCAATTCCATGAGTGTAAATATCTTTAACAAATGGTACAGGATGCAGCCAGCCTCAACAGCAGTCCATGAGATACGAGCTAAAGCGAGATCTCTAATATCTTTGAGCTGAATCATGTCTTCGGCACTCCTCATTATTTAGGGATGAGTTCTGGTATAAAGTTTAGGTTCCTCAAACCAAGGTACTACTGATATCCGCCATCTGTACTCACTTATTGTAAGCACATGTTTTGATAAACCCAATTATAGGCTTAGACACTTACAATTTAACACCCATGTGCTTGCCAGGCACCTATAGGCTGCTTGGTCCGAGAACTTGTCCAGTCAGAGGTCTTCAGCAGTGCTACCACACATCAGGTTTTATATACTTTAAATACACCCCGCCAAAGGAGACGAAGCAGTTTAGACACACCCCAACATAATTGGACAAAGACATCAAATTTGTAAATGTAAATATGAATGTAAAATGTTTAAATTGTGTGTGTTAGTCTTGGGTACCGTGAGGGACGTTTAGACTCTCTCTATATCCTTGATCTACATCCTAACGTGGGGTCACTAAAAACAGGGTTTTTTAAATTAAAGATAGGAATTTTTGCCAGAATCGAAAATAATATCACTACATCCATGTTGATGTAACATCGAAGGCTATTATAACCAAGTTTGTCTTGCTTGTTCATGTAGTCGTACCTGGTAATCAAACTATATTCCTCAAAACAAAGGTGTTACGAAATTCTTAAAATTTTCATATACTGATTGTTTAAATATTTCAAAATCTTGAATTGTATAGCTGGAATCTTCAGTATCTTGTTTGGAAGAGAATGAGACATTACTATGTTGTTGTAAACTCCATGGAGTGCTTTATTAAATATAATAGTTGATCACTATTTACTTGGAATGAGTTATTTAAATTTAATAAATAACTGTCTCAAAAAGTGGAACAGTTCTTTATCTATCAGTTTCGAAGGTTATTTTTTTAAATCTCTAAAGCTATCGTTAATTTGTCTGTTGAGTCCCCCTGTTTCAGGTAGAATACAGACCTGTGCACATGGACTATAGCGATCCCGTTTTAACCACTGCCGCTTCCAACTTCGTAACACCATTTTGAGCTGAATTGCAGATTAGTAATCATGGCAACATCTATTGATTCTCTTGCCAAGTGCGATTTGTAAAGTGGCATTTGTTTTCTTCACCTTCTTCAGGCAGATGGGAATAACATCAGAAATTCATCCCAGAATGAGCCAAATATATGGTGAGAACTTTATGAGTGACAGTGTGTGCAAGAATAGTTAACACAAACGCTTCAATCAAACCCAGAAGGTTCAAAAACTTGTTCAGTCAATGCATATGCATAGTTTTAGACATTACTTCGACTGTTGAGGTCATTGAGAACAAAAGAAGAGACCAGCTGTCTTCTGGAGTTGTTTTGAAAAAGCAGTGACCACCAACCAAAAATTCTCAAAGTAGTTAGTGACAAAAACAATTTTATCAAGGCTATTAAAACTTTCAATTTATTACCGAATGATCTCAAATCATGAGCGCAAAGTGCAAAAACAAGGGAAAAGATTTTATTGGGTTATTACTAGTTAAATTATTTATATTATCGTATATTTATATATAATTATAAACAATATTCCTTTACGTATTTCTGCAATTGTTTGTAATAGCAACTTACCTGTTTGTTTATTTAAATGGTAATGCAAATATTATTTTAGTTTTATAGCGTTAAATTTTAAGTTGTTTTTATAATTTTCCCCCACAGGGGGGTGCAGACTAGCTGCACCTGTTGAGACAATTTAGACGTCCCTCACGGTACCCAAATCTAACACACACTTACACTTACGACTTTAACAAACACTTTACACTCACACTTACATTTAGGGAGGCGATAATAGCCTTAATGTTCTTTTTGCCTTAAAAAATAAAACAAATATGTAATTTTCTAGTTTTAAGTTTATATTTTATTTACAGCCAGCCTACATACAGGGATTTCCCTCTTTAGGGTTTATGAGTTGGACGTTAAACACCAAAACAAACAAAAACATTTAGGGTTTATGAAGTTTAAGTTATGTTTGTAAACTACTATGTACTGATTAGGATTATATACATATTCTTCCCATCAGTGGTCTATCAACTCACCTCATAAAGGCAACCATGGTTTCGAAACTATAGTTTCATCATCAGGCCATACAAAATGTTAAACCCCTCTGTCGAGGTCGTCACAAAGTCAAACAAAACATTAAAACATACATCACAAACACTAAGCACAATTACACATTTAAAATATTCATTATGAAATTCGGCTTGGCCAAGCTACACGCGTGACTTGTACGTCGTTACATTCCGGACTTTTAACGTTGAGTCCGGAATATAACGACGTACGAGTCGTGTGTGTAGCTTGGCCAAGCCGAATTTCATAATGAATATTTTAAATGTGTAATTGTGCTTAGTGTTTGTGATGTATGTTTTAATGTTTTGTTTGACTTTGTGACGACCTCGACAGAGAGATTTAACATTTTCTATAGCCTGAAGATGAAACTATAGTTTCGAAACCGCTGTAGCCTTTATGAGGTGAGTTGATAGACCACTGACGGGAAGAACAGGTCATAATCCTAATCATTTGAATATGTGGTCCGGTGGCTATGTTACAATAATGAAATACTATGTACTGGTTAAATAAATACACACACACACATACATACAAACACTTCTAATTTGTGTTTGTCAATGTTTTAGTTAATTAATATTAGGAAAAAAATATACAGATGTTGCAGGTAATCAGGAACACAAGAGTTATTATTTACTATTTAGTTTACAAAGTGATTTTCTGTAATTCAGTATTATCTGTATTTGTCTTAATCTGTGTAAAACTTGCGTGTAGGAGTGCCCAGTGGCTATCGAGGCTGCAGAAGGATTATTAAACTTAGGAGTTCCTGGCACAGAAGTGGGTTCATTAGTACTTCAAAACAACATTGCAGGAATGGAATGGTAAGACATGGAACAATGTTGCTAATGTATGGAGAATAAAAAAAAAAAAAACAAAATGTTTGCATGATATTTTGTTTCATTTCTGACATTAGGTTCTTAATCCTAAAAGACAGATAAAAGAACATTGTTAAATTTAGGCTAGAATTAAAGAGCAAATAATTACTAAATTTTAATCCATTATATTTTGAGTTAAACAAATTTTTTTAATGTAGTTTTGGTGCAGTGAAGTGTTTCAGAAAGTAATACACAATAAAAATCTTTTTTTCTTGCTCTGTCTGAAAAATGTGTTAAATGCCGACAAGGTTATTTGCGTTTACGTCTGATGTCAGACCATCGTTGCATTGCACTACCCAATACAACCACGACCTATATGGCTGTTTTGACACAAGTACTAATCAAAGCTAAATCCAAAGATAGAATAATAATTTTGATTTAGTTTTCTTCAGAATTAAATGGACTGCAACTTCAGTTTACAAAGTCATAATTTACTTTGTTTCTAATAGTGTTTTTAAAGGAAATTTTCAAAAAATTGCTCATGTTTTTATAAGCATTTTAATTTTAAAACTTCACAAGTATAGGGAAAATATTTTTATACCTAAGCTTTGTATGTTATTTTCTAACAATTTTTTTTTAATTTAAGCCCACATTGGAGCACACACAGTCAATTTAATTAAGTCTTTTGGTTTTCTAACAATTATATTAGAATAAATCCTGAAAATGTCATTAAGAAGTATTAATGTTTGACATATGTTAATCTTAACTTGTGATCAGCACTTGTGGACGTGATTTAGTATGGTTCAAAAAATTATAAATTTAACCTTAAGTGCATACACTTTATGTGAGACATAACACAGCAAACTAGAATTGATTAGTAACATAAATTTCCATGTCATAAAGGTATTAAGGCACATAAAATGTAAGTGAACAAAATTCATGAAATAAGTTATATTCTAGAAAGCCAATGTTATTGGCCCATGTAGCTATTCAAAAAAAAAAAAAAAAATCAAATGATCCTATGGAGTCGATTACATTAGCCTGTGGTAGTTCCAGACAACTTTTGTGAGTGTGTGTTTATATGTGATTTAATGTTTGTCAGGTATTCTGAATGGATCAAAGCTCAAGCACTTGCCTCTAGTAAAGACTATCCACAGGCTATTACAACATATAAACAACTGGATGAAAGAAGCTCATTACATGGAAATCATACGCTTTTAGTAAATCTTGGAGAAGCTTATTATTATAACGGAGATTCTCGGAATGCAATTCAGGCACTTCAAAGAGTTAGTCTAATTAACTTACTTATATACTGTATAAGGAGTTAATAAAATTTAATAATTTAATTGTTAATTACATTATCAAGCAAATACTCTAAAATGCAATTACAAAAGTCACTTTTGGCTTGTACAGTGGTACCTCGATATACGAGTGTTTTGAGATACGAGCCGCCGAGAGAGAGATTTTGAAATAGAGATGAGAGCAAGATTTGAGATACGAGGAATCGCACACGACATGCAGGGCGCATGTTGGTGTCGTGTGCAGTGTCTAACAGTTTTTCCCACCTGAAACTACAGTCTGTATGCTTGTTTCCCTCGTTATCGAAGCATTTTTGATAAGTTGGGTTCGCGGTTTTTGCTTTTTTGTACATATACAAAACATTATCACATTTATGTTTATAACCATGGGTCCGAAGAAGAAGATGATGTCTATTGAATTAAAGCGTGAAATCATAGGAAAACATGAGCAAGGTGTGCGAGTAACTGACTTGGCGAGGATGTGCGGGCGTAGCACATCAATGATATGTACTGTGCTTAAACAGAAGGAGTTGATAAAGGGTATAACGCCAGCTAAGGGCGTTACAATAATTTCTAAGCTCCGGACCTCTCTTCATGAAAAGATGGAGAAACTACTGATGGTGTGGGTGACAGAGAAGCAGCTTCAAGGAGGAACCTAAACACAAAGCATCATATGTGAGAAGGCACGAGTGATTTACTGAAGCAGAGCCCACACACTTTTACAAATGAGGAATCGGAAGACTCATTTAAAGCCAGTCGGGGCTGGTTTGACAACTTAAGGAAAAGGACCGGCGTCGTCAAGCATGGTGAGGCAGCAAGTTCGGGTGTGAAGGCAGCTGAGGTTTACATCAAAACATTTTCCGAAAACACTTAACAAAAACAACTGATATGGTGTTTTGGGAGCTGGAACGGATTAATGGCATTTCAATTAATTTCAATGGGGAAAATTGCTTTGAGATACGAGCAATTTGACATACGAGAAGGTTATGGAACGAATTAAACTCGTATGTCGAGGTACCACTGTATATTAAAAGTAGTTTTAATCAATAGTTGAACAATCAGTCATTCAGATTGATCAAAAGTACTACGTTTTATTTGATAATAACAATATGTAAACAGCTGATCATGTTTTATACAAAAAGTCTTAAGTTTAATAACAAAATCTGCTTAGTTCTAAAATAGTTAACCAATCAAAATTTGTTTCTTATCGATAAAGAGCCAAAGTTAATTTTTGAAAATAAAGAAATTTTATCTTTATTTTTTTGAAATCCACTTAACAAATTTGTATTATGAAATCTTTTAAAATGAAACCTCACCCATTAAATTGGGAAAAAACTTTAGGAGTTTGAATTAAAAAAAAAATCAATTTGATTAATTGTTAAGTAAATTTATAAATATTTACATATAAGGTATTTATGCCAAATGTCAAATAACATTTACAATTAATAACTGATGTAAGACCATCCTACTTAATTAAACTTTAAGGTAAGATAAAACATTTTTTTAAATTTATAAATTAATTAGTTGAAAATATTTGAAATATTGTCTAAATTTTTTTTAATTAAATAGGCTCGATCTGTAGATCCCACGATGCAACGGGGATTGGATGTCTTGGCATCATTACTGGCGAATGAAAGGCGTATTTCTGAATTAGAAAGACTGGTTCCTTTGTTTTGGATCAATTCGGAACATGGACCTGAAGTATGGACTGCTCTAGCATATCTTCTCTATGCAAATGGAAACCTTACTCGAGCAGTATATCTGGCTCAAAAAGTTAGTCACCTTGTTTGTATTTAATCAAAAATAACACATTTTTATTTATGAAAAGCCAATGTATCTAATGGGAATGTATAGACATTTTTAGGAATAGCGATATACAAAATAAGGAAACAATATGATTTGTGTATACATTTTTAGGAATATCGTTGTACAAAATTAGGAAACAATATGATTTGTGTATACATTTTTAGGAATATCGTTGTACAAAATTAGGAAACAATATGATTTGTGTATACATTTTTAGGAATATCGATATACAAAATTAGGAAACAATATGATTTGTGTATACATTTTTAGGAATATCGATATACAAAATTAGGAAACAATATGATTTGTGTATACATTTTTAGGAATATCGATATACAAAATTAGGAAACAGTATTATTTGTTTGGTATCATACAGTTCACTGAAATTCTGGATTGTATAGTGTGAGTTGCAGCTTCGAATGTGGTTACTATCAAGGCCTTTTCTACCAAAGTTATATTGTTACAGTCGAGACTTTGAGATGTTAAAATATGAAATAAATAATACAAGCAGAAACTTTCACAGTATCAACTTCTATAATGAATATAGAATGAATGAGACTGTCGTTTACAGAGTACTAGTGGTGGTAGTCTCTGAAAACAACAATAATATTGGTGGACAAGTGGATGTATATAAAAATACCTGTGACACCATGTCAAGATCGTAACAGTTTAGTCGTGAGTACATTCTGTCACTGATTATTTCAATTACCATTTGGACATCTTTTTTAAAAAACTTAGACTACTTTAAGGATTATGTTATTTAAATGAATTATAATTGTTATATCTCCAATGTGTACATTATATGTAATAACATAAGCTTATGTTACAACCAAGTGAACATATTAAATTTCATTACAAAACCACATAATGATGTTCCAAGTACTACAGCACGTTTTAAACAACGGTTATCAACATTTACTTTTTCAGGGATTAAAATATATAATTTAAATTGGTATATAAGTAAATGTTATTTGTAATAGTACAGTAGTTTAAAGAACATTAGAGCTTTCAGTATATTCGTAATTAAATGTTTGTAATGTAATCACAAAGTTATAACAGTATACCTTGCAGTATGTTCTTAATGTGTATAATGTAATGACAAAGTTATAACAGTATACCTTGCAGTATGTTCTTAATGTGTATAATGTAATGACAAAGTTATAACAGTATACCTTGCAGTATGTTCTTAATGTGTATAATGTAATGACAAAGTTATAACAGTATACCTTGCAGTATGTTCTTAATGTGTATAATGTAATGACAAAGTTATAACAGTATACCTTGCAGTATGTTCTTAATGTGTATAATGTAATGACAAAGTTATAACAGTATACCTTGCAGTATGTTCTTAATGTGTATAATGTAATGACAAAGTTATAACAGTATACCTTGCAGTATGTTCTTAATGTGTATAATGTAATGACAAAGTTATAACAGTATACCTTGCAGTATGTTCTTAATGTGTATAATGTAATGACAAAGTTATAACAGTATACCTTGCAGTATGTTCTTAATGTGTATAATGTAATGACAAAGTTATAACAGTATACCTTGCAGTATGTTCTTAATGTGTATAATGTAATGACAAAGTTATAACAGTATACCTTGCAGTATGTTCTTAATGTGTATAATGTAATGACAAAGTTATAACAGTATACCTTGCAGTATGTTCTTAATGTGTATAATGTAATGACAAAGTTATAACAGTATACCTTGCAGTATGTTCTTAATGTGTATAATGTAATGACAAAGTTATAACAGTATACCTTGCAGTATGTTCTTAATGTGTATAATGTAATGACAAAGTTATAACAGTATACCTTGCAGTATGTTCTTAATGTGTATAATGTAATGACAAAGTTATAACAGTATACCTTGCAGTATGTTCTTAATGTGTATAATGTAATGACAAAGTTATAACAGTATACCTTGCAGTATGTTCTTAATGTGTATAATGTAATGACAAAGTTATAACAGTATACCTTGCAGTATGTTCTTAATGTGTATAATGTAATGACAAAGTTATAACAGTATACCTTGCAGTATGTTCTTAATGTGTATAATGTAATGACAAAGTTATAACAGTATACCTTGCAGTATGTTCTTAATGTGTACAATGTAATCACAAAGTTAGAGCATTAGATCTTGCAATATATTCTGAATTAAGTATGAGTAGTGGTAATCACTAAGTTAAAAAATCAACAAAAATGTTGACAAAATTTGAGAGCTTGTGCTCACAGACCATCGACAGAAAATTGATCAACTGTCAGACATTAGTGGATTATTATGGAGCTCGATTCAGCGAATTTTATCCAAAGATATGAGAATGAAAAGGGTTGCTGCCTTGTTCTTCGGGTTCTGACTGACAATCAGTTTAGAACATCGAGTTGAAACATGTCGCATTTTGAAACAAAAGCTTGAAACTGATCCAAATTTTCTGTCAAAGGTGATGTCATGGTGCTGTTGTTACAACCCAGAATCAAAGCATCAGTCAAGCCAATGGAAGACGTCATTGTCAACCTGTCCAAAAAAAATGTCAAGTCAAAAAAAAAAAAAATGCTGATTTGCTTTTTTGATGCCAAGGGCTTAGTTCATTCAGAGTTTGTTCCTCCAGGTTAGACTGTCGGTCAAACCATTTATTTGGAAATCTTAAAAAAAATTGTGGAACAATGATCGTCAAAAAAAAAGACCTGATTTGTGTCAGACAGGAGACTGGTTCTTCCACCATGTCAATACACCTACATATTCTGCCATCTCTGATAGCCAGTTTTTGGCTAAAAATTACATACCTAACTTTACCTGGCTCCATGTGAATTTTTTTAAAATTTTCACGCATGAAAAGAGATATGAAAGGACACCGATTTGACAACATTGAAAAGGTCAAGAAAAAAATGAGGGAGGAGCTGTCAGCAATTTCTAAAGATAAGTACAAAAAATGTTTCAAACAATGGAAGCACCTGTGGGACAAATGTATTAGTTGTAATGGAGAGTAATTTGAAGGGGATAAGGTTTTTATATAAAAAAATTTATATATATATATATATATATATATATATATATATATATATATATAGCTTTAAAAATAGTTCTGGTTTTTTGGTAACCCTTGTTTACATTGCAGTATATTTTTATTAAATCTATGTGGTATAATCACAAAGTTAGAACAGTATACCTCGCAGTATATTCTTAATTAAATATATGTAGTGTAATCAGAAAGTTTAGCTGATGTATTGCAATTAGAAGCTATGTTACCAAGGGCACTGGACATTCTTTAAGCATAATTCATATAAAGTGTAAAGTTTGCAACAGTTAAAAAAGGAAAACTAAAATAAACTAATTAATAGAGTAACAATTCAAAAATCCTTTACACACTACACAGAGAAAAAATTATTTTTGCTTTATGCCATTTATAATCAGCTTGCTTGGCCATCATTCCTCAACAGCACTATGATATGGTCTCAGCCTTTTCCATAAATTTAACCAGTAACTGTAATATATATGAAAAATGTTATCGCCAAACCAACTTTGTCGGAAATTTTATGTTCTACATGAAATAATCAGAATTGTAAAAAGTTACGAACCATTGAGTATTAAAGAAAGTAGCCAGTATTACTTGTTCAATCAAAAGCAGCCATTTTGAATTGGCAGTGAATAAAAAAAATCTTTGGTGGCCTAGTGGATAGCGTACTAGGCTTTCACCCCGAGGACCCGGGTTCGATTCCCAGCCAGGGCGTGGCATTTTCATACGCCCTTAATAGTTGGACGTTAAAAAAAAAAAAATTATTTAGGCTTTATGTCAGGTTAACTTTGTACCAAACTTCTAAACACTCAGTGAATACATTTGGCTGAATCTGTGTAACAAACGCGTACAAACCAAATGCCAAAGAATTAAATTGAATGAAAGGCTTTGCTTTGTGTGGAAAATCATGTTTATTGTTGCTAAAAATGATATTATTAGTACTTTAATTTTTATCATTCCTAGTTTTATTACTTCAGTTCTGTCTATTGGAGTTAGCAGGTAAATCCTATCTCAGAACTTCTAATGTATATATATTATATTAAACTATAATGTTTTAACTAGAGTTGGTGTCAAATAATTATCAGCAGTTTTACTAGGAACTCGTAATAATTTTCTTACAGTTTATGTATTTATGAGATTAATGGGATCTCGGTGATCAATGTGGCTAAAGCACTGGTCAGTCCACTGTGTCTCGGAACTGCGCACCCTAAGGTTCTTAATTCTAGCTGCAATTACTCCTGTTTCTTTTCCCTTACTGTTTATGCTGATCCTGCGTCCTCATTTGTATAACTGGCATTAAGTATACGCAAAAAAAAATTAATAGTTACATTAATTTGTTAATTTTAGGCGTGCCATAAGAAGCCCAGGAGTGTCGAAGCATACGTTTTAAAAGGTACAATACTCTATGACTTAAAGAAGTATCAGGATGCTGTAACACATTTTAGAGATGCGTTTCAGGTAAGGATTAAAACTATCTTATATCGCATTATTGAGTGAATGTGGTGGTCCATGTTATGGTGCCTCACTACAGGAACCGAAAACATCAATTCATAGGTTAACTTGCAGAATTTATTATTCATTTTTGCTTACAACAGATTGACATGGTTAAAAAGTCAAGAAAACAAGAAAAAGTAACAAACTTTGTTTCCATGTATTCCATATTAGGTATCTCAGAACTTGCTAATTTAATGAACCTAATATGCGTGGAAATAAAGTATGTTTTTTACCTTTTCTTATTTTTCTGACTGTTTTAACCCATTGGAAACTGGATTTTACTAACATGCTATTGGCCTTCAGTACTGAATTTCTTCAGTAGTTTACACTAAGATTATGTGCAATAATAAAAGCAAGTAACCTACCAATTTTATCCTACATAATGTTGTAATTGTTAACACATATTTAGCCAACACTTTTAACACTATATTAACATTTTTTATGTTTATATATTTACACTATGTACATTTTGTTTCCTTTTCAAAAATTTGTCCGACTATGATAAATTTCAAAACAATTTTCCAAATGCAAAGGAACACTACATTTTTTGCACTGGTAAATTGTTTCAGACCTTTTTCCTTTTGCAGTACATACTCTACACTTTCTAGATGGCCTTGCTTTGCTTGTTGGGTGGATTTTCCCTATTAAATGTCACCAGAATTTTAGTTATATTTGGATTAGAAGTCCACTGCCAATCATTTACTTGTAGGTTATGTGTAATATTGTCTGCAATTAGGCCTATTTTCACAGATCTCATCATCACTGTTATCACTATCACTACTGTCATTTTCAACAATAACTTCTTGCTCTTCATTATCACTAATCTCACAACTACTTTCATTTAAAATATCCCCAGCAAACTCACTAAATGCACTCGAAGAAATAAACAATTCCTCACTAGAAGCCATGTTTCTACAACTGTCAAATTCGTACACAACTTCACAAATAAACTGCCGGAAATTAACGAGTAACAACGGAAATAAACGAAGGAAAAATATCTCATAGATTGAAAATAGATTTATATTTCTATATTCGACTTTTAGGCTAGAAACATACGGCAAAGAGATCAGTGAAGTAGAGGACGGACATTGCCCGTCTTTAGTACTTAAGCCATTGAGAGAGAAGGACGGGCAATATACGTCTTTCGTTACCAATGGGTTAAACGTGTTAATGTATTCTTAGCAAACAAAAATGAAAACTATTACATGTGTACTTCAATGCGTAACCTAACTAAACTAACATGGTATGTGTGAAAATAAAGGACATTTTTCACGTTTTCTTGTTTTTACAACTTTTTAAACGGGTAATCTGTTGAAAACAAATATAAACAATATATTTCAATACATAAAAAATTGCTGTAGGTTGTTTCGTTTGTAAAGCTTTATAAATGATTGTGTTGCAGATTGCTCCATACAGATTTGAGCCTCATAAAGGGCTAGTAATGTGTTACATGGCCATGTATAGGGTAAGAGAAGCAGCTACAATCGCTTCTAATGCCTACAAACAGCTTGGCAATACTCCACGAGTTCTCACAGTATGTAGCTCATTTACAGTTAGAGTAGTTCTTTAAATAAATCTTCCATCCGTCATTCTTTTACAAAATAGTTTGGTAGTCTGTTACGAATTTTTTTTTGTTAAAATGTAAACAAAGCAGTAAATGTCTTCATTTTAATGTCTAATATTGTTAATATCCATTTAAGCAGATTAATTTGAGAGGGCTGGTCGGGTTATGAAAAATTCTAAAATGTTTAAAAAAAGCAATGAACACTGATAAAACAACTTCGACATACGTTCAGCAAAATATCATGAAACAAACTGACAGAACTGTTTTGACAGATAGTGAAGCAAAATATCGTGAAACAAACTGACAGAACTGTTTTGACAGATAGTGAAGCAAAATGTCATGAAACAAACTGACAGAACTGTTTTGACAGATAGTGAAGCAAAATGTCATGAAACAAACTGACAGAACTGTTTTGACAGATAGTGAAGCAAAATGTCATGAAACAAACTGACAGAACTGTTTTGACAGATAGTGAAGCAAAATGTCATGAAACAAACTGACAGAACTGTTTTGACAGATAGTGAAGCAAAATGTCATGAAACAAACTGACAGAACTGTTTTGACAGATAGTGAAGCAAAATATCATGAAACAAACTGACAGAACTGTTTTGACAGACAGTGAAGCAAAATGTCATGAAACAAACTGACAGAACTGTTTTGACAGATAGTGAAGCAAAATGTCCTGAAACAAACTGACATAACTGTTTTGACAGATAGTGAAGCAAAATATCATGAAACAAACTGACAGAACTATTTTGACAGATAGTGAAGCAAAATGTCATGAAACAAACTGACAGAACTGTTTTGACAGATAGTGAAGCAAAATGTCATGAAACAAACTGACATAACTGTTTTGACAGATAGTGAAGCAAAATATCATGAAACAAACTGACAGAACTATTTTGACAGATAGTGAAGCAAAATATCATGAAACAAACTGACAGAACTGTTTTGACAGATAGTGAAGCAAAATATCATGAAACAAACTGACAGAACTGTTTTGACAGATAGTGAAGCAAAATGTCATGAAACAAACTGACAGAACTGTTTTGACAGATAGTGAAGCAAAGAGGAATGGCCAAGAGGGTAATAAACATTGTAATTTTAATTTTTGTTTCAGTTATATGCATCTGCTTTGATGAGAGATCCTATGACGGTATGTAAAGCAAAATCTTTACTTGAAAAAGCGTTGGCTCTGGATGAAAACCACCTTCCTGCAGTGTACCTCCTCACCGAGATATTAGAAGAGGTTTGTATAGTATATGTAGTATTATAATTTATTAAATAATCAAGTTTTTATAAACTTCTCAACTTTTCACTCTGCATTTGATTGAGCTTTTGATTTTGATTATATATATATATATATATATATATATATATATATATATATAATTTTAAATAACCCCTCAAAAAGTCATTTAGAGATTAGGAGCAGTATACGTTTCAAAGTTTTGGGACTGGCGCTTACCCTTTTCATTTTCCTGTGAAAGTTCATTTTGTGGCATGAAAAGTCTAATCCAAAAACAAAGCTACAGTAAATATTTATCCAGTATGATTATAGAATGATACTCCAGCTCAAAAGCTTAACATATACATTTAATTTCTAAGACAGATCAGATGAGCGTAATAACTAAGCAGAAAATTCGCGCCAAGATACTTGCTACATTGCAAGAGTTCATTAACTGATACGGAACTTACTGTACCGAAATTAAGATTTACTGAGTATAACCATTGAGAAAACATTCTTTACAAATAAGTTAAGATATGAAGATGTTTAGGTCTGTACCCTGTTTATATAAAATTTGTATATTTTTTTACAGGAATTGAACTTTGAACCTGCAGTAGCTCTTCTAGAAAAACAATTAACTTTGTACCCAACATGTAAGCTGCATCAGATGCTTGGTGACATCCATGCTCGTCTTTGTGATGAAACAAGAGCTTTTGAGCATTACCATTATGCACTAAAGTAAGAAAAATTATAATTTCAATGTATGCATTAATGATATAATTGTCTATACCTGATGATCTTTCTTCGAGATCTGAATTACAGAGCCGCCTCGGTGGCCTAGTTGATAGCGTACTAGGCTTTCACCCCGAGGACCTGGGTTCGATTCCCAGCCAAGGATTGGTATTTTCATATGCTATAAATCAACTCATCGTCTGCATTAGCCCAAGTGTGCACAATAGTCGGACGTTAAAAACAAAAAAAAATCTGAATTACAATTGTTATAGTTCCTTAGAGATAAATAATCCAATTCTTTAGTTTTCATAAATCAGCTTAATAAAATGGTCAAATACTTGTTTTTAAAGCATGTACTGAGCGTCTGTATGACACCTTGTTTCTTGTACACGTAAATTAACGCTGTTGTAGGGGTTGTTTACAGTGGTTCAGATTAAAAATAAAATTTTTCAAAACACCTTTGTTGATGTCCATAAAAACAAAAATGTTTGACCATTTTTGTTGACTTTTATAGGTATCAGTCACATCGTTTATGAAAGAGGTGTGTTACTGACAGACAGATCCATGCACAAATTTATAGAGTGTTTGGTTTAGCCTACACATCCTAGAAATACTAGTTAGCTAATTGGAAACATAATCTGAGAGGTCCATAATTCTAGATATTGGGAACCACTGGTATAGATCCATAGTGGTTCTAATTTATGAGTAAGGCACTGAATGTAAAATAGTTGTAAAGTTTTGACTGAATTTAATTTTTGTAAATAAAAAATAATTTTCGATGTTTTGTTTCTAGCATAGATCCTAATAACAGACGAGCTCTTGAGGGAATGCAACGGCTACACACATCCAATCTAATAAGCAATGGAAGTGCATCTTCTCGAAGCGACCCATCCTTTTATAACAATATTTCAGATCTCGATTTACCAGAAACAGCATTTGAAGTGAATCGAGATCCTTTACATGACTCGGACCAGGACGCTAGTTCTGAAATTTCTGTTGACTGAAACTAAACTGTTCCCACAAAACATTTTCAAACTGATCTTTTAAATCAGACGCATATCTGAAACTTATCACGTAAAAATCTTTGCCCAGGAAAAGTGATTATAATAATTACTGTTTATTTTACATAATATTATATAAGTCTGTATAACTATATACCATAGAAGTACACCATAAATATACAGATCTCACAACAACATAATGAAATTTCAGTCAGTATTTAAATACTGCGCTGCAGATTTACGCAGACTATGTACAGTACTGATTCTAAACATGTCTGATTAAAATACAGCGCATAATTACATAAATAAATATTATACTACATATATCTTCAGTATAATGAAAACATAATTAATTGTAATTAATACATAAATGTTACTTGTAAAACTTTGTTGTTCTCTTAAAGTATTAGTTATATTATTTGGCAGCTTGAAAAGTACAAGGTTATGAATTTGTAAATTTTAGCAAAAGCAAAAATGTGCAACAGATGAGTCTGTCCACTGTCATGTCACATTTTGGACAATAGTAAAAATTAGCAGGTAGTAAAGTGGCGAGGTCCATTTGCATTTGGCTCATCATGTGTTCAAGATAATCACCATTATTTTTAAATTGCATGTTACAAAATGAGCAATAGAAAAAACTAGTTTGGTCTTTTTCGTGTTTACTTTTCAAATTTAACATCAAAGATGCAGTTTACTCTTCTGTGTTTTGTTAGGTATATTTTTGGGAGGCAGTACTGTCCAAAAAAATGTATCACAGATATTATTTTCTGACATAAAACCAGTTGTTGCTTCTGCGAGACATAACTGTACATTACACAGAAGCTCTTGATACACTTGATAATGGCAAATGCCTACCAGCGTGTAGGGGTGATTTATACAAGGCTTCCTCATTTATTGTGGCATAAACAAGTGATTCTGTCACCTCTGACATTTCTTCATTGGTTGCTGAAGATAAACCATCAATTTTGTGCTCATTTCTTCATTTAGGATTCTTTGGAGCTTGCTGAAACTTGTTACAGTGTGTAAATCGTAAAGTGACATGAAATAGCAGGTTTAATAAATGATTGATGATTACAGTTAGGATTTTGTAACTAACGACAATTATATTGAATTGCAGACTTATTGCTAAGTCTGTTGCAGCTTTTACGTGTGAAGTATCTGACTTGTAAATCAAAAAGTATAACAGTGTTGCTGAACATGCTTGTTAAATATTACAACGTTCTGACTTCATTCCTTAGTACTGCAGGAAGTTCCAAGGAGTCCTAAATGTAGAAATAAGCATGTCATTGAAAGTGGTCCTTCAGCAACCGATGAAGAAATATCAGAGCTGACAGATCATTTGTTTCTGCCACAATAAATAAGGTCTTGTGTACATCACCCTTAAACGCTACATATATTACCATTATAAAATGTATCAAAAGCTTCTATATTAGTTTTGTCTTGCAAAAGCAGCAATTGGTTCTTGGATAAACCGCGATGTTTGTGATTTTTCACTAGTGGTCAGAAGACAATATTTGTGATATTTTGGACAGTACCGTCAAACATCTCGCCATCAAAACACAAGACATCATCTTCTGATGATAAATTTGAAAAGGAAATAAATTAGTTTTCTGTTGCTCATTTTGTAAATTGAAATTTAAAACTAATTATTATAATTAACATATGATGAGTTAAATGCATCTGGACATCGAAACCTTATTACCTGTCAGTTTTTACTATTGGAGTCGGAAGAAAACATTTGTGATACTCAACATGGCATTTGTTGACTACCTGTGTGCAAGGTCAAGACTGGAACGGGGTGAAATAAAGGTATTCCAATTTTATTGTTTTTTAGACTGTCCAGTCAGGTGTACAGCACTGATTTGCAGTCTGTGTTACCTTCATATGTTATTTACTAAGTGTGTTATAGTTTCTTTTTTAATTCTATTTTATGTGTTTATAAATGTTACAGTTTGTGTGTGTGTGTGTGTGTGTGTGTATGTATGTGTATATAAGTTTAAAATGTAAATCATTTTATGTTTAAAACTTCTCCAGAAAGGAAATAAAATATAACCTAAAATGGCTGCTGACTAGTATTTTAAGTTACTTGATGATGTATTCACTTAATTTTTAAATAATTTTTAAATTGATACTTGATGTTGGTTATACTGTATTATTTTTTATCAAACTATATTATTAAAAACGTTTAAAAAAATTCAGTCATATTTATTTTAAAGTTCCTGATTGTATTTTATTTTAAAACAACGTATCCGCTTAAAATAATTTACTGCAAACATTTTATTGATTAGAAGTACAACTTTGAAATTGTAATGTATACTTTTATACGTTTATAAAAACTGAACCAACAAAATATAACTAAAATAGATGTACATCGAGACAAAATAAAATCAGTGGTTTTATTTTGACGCGATAGGCGACTACTTGGTTGCTAGCGTGTATTTTGGCTGTTCACTTTGCTTGGACATAGGCTATGATGCAAGTCAAGTCTCATTACAAAGGACTTGACAAACATTGCTGTGGTTAAAACCAACACATTATAATGTTGATTTACAACTCCTTAAAATTATTTTAGGATGTTATCCATCACTATATACGGTACAATATTTTTTTCTTTATTTGGTGTAATTTTGAATTGAGTTTACTAAAAAAGATAATATTTCTTGGCTATTGTAAATCCGCTGGGAAGCAGTTTTAGTCCGTAGTATCCGGACTACGCAAGCAAATCTGTATGAATAGCTATCCTGAGGTGTACTGCGAGTACTATGTCATTGTTTATAGTCCTGCAAGTAATATTTCTGGATGTGGAACTTCCAGCACGTACAATATGAAATATGTTTCTAAGGATGGTACAAAAACATACAAACATTCTCGCAATCAATTATTTTCATCAAAAATCTGATCTGGAATCCGCAGACAAAAAAAATTATCTGATATATTTTTTAATTTTTTCATATTTACTCCAAACTAAAATTTTTATTTTTAAATTCGCTCGCCGACTTAAAATATGCAATGAGACCAAAACCTGATATTTTAAAAACTTAGCCAATTTTTGTTTCAGTTGCTCCCTAATATAAGTTTTTTGTGTGCTTATAACAATTGTAAAACATACATTTTGATCAATATTGTTAAAACTAATTTATATTGTCAACAGTTTTTGATCGAAAAACTTTTTTAAATTAAAAACTGGTCTTGAGATACTGATTTAAATACCCTGAGCCATATAACAGTATGACATACACAAGTTTTTGGGAGGACACAGTGTGGTCGAGGTGGCTAAAGCAACAGTCAGACTGATGCCTCCCTGACTTGCACACATCATAGGATACTTCTTAATAACAGTGATAACTCGTCCTCATTATTACTCTAACTAGCCTAAAGTATGGTTTTTTAGCAAAAACAAAAATGTTTTTTGCGCTGCACCGTATAACCATAGATACTGAGCTAGACCTATCTGTTATCGGAAGTACAATAGAGTTACAATAATTTGAGTTCCAATAGTTCAAGGTTCTGTGTATTTCGGTGATGACAGGTGTGAAGTGATCGATTCTTCAATCATCGAAAGTACAGTAAGCAAAACTAACATTGATAAAATCCATCAAAGCCACTAAAGATTGAGTAAAATCCATCAATGTTTCAGAAAAGTGAAGTGTTTCGTTGGTGGGGATAGAGGGTAGAAGTCAAGTAAACACTAATAATTTCTGAGAGCTAAAGAGAAAACTAACTTAGTTCAGCCACATTACTATTTTTTTTTTTTACACTTTGGCTACTTTGATTTGAAAAGATGGAAGACCTTAATATCATCTAAAATTCTCATTGTAAAACAAAATCTATGCAAAAAACATATTGTGTGAAAAAATGTAAAATGGTGACAATATTGACTATTGGTACTTATCTCTAAGAAGCTGATTTTTTTTTTGCGGTGAAAAACCGTTAAGGTTATTATCGCCGTCATGCAAAATGACAGTATAAAAAAATTAACAAAATTTGCTTAAATAAGAAAAAAACACCAAACTATAACATTAAAAATAAATTAAATACAAATTTAAATAACAGGTATAACTATATTACAATAACGAATACTCAAGAACTAAATAACAATGAATAAAATTTAATAACAATTCGTAAAAGTATATATAAACAGAACAGAGATAAAGTTATTTAGAGAAAATAAATAAATAAAATAACACAAGCAATAACAAATATATAAATTAAATTTTATTTAAAAAATTCAGATGATGAAGGAAGTCTAGGACCCAGTCAACGGCTGAGGCACTATCTCCAAACATCATCTTCAAACAGTTCCTCAGACCGCACATAACACGCAAATTTTGGAAACCATCACAATCGAGCAATATATGTTTTATTGTGATTGTTTCTCTAGAGAACTCGCATTCAGGTGGGTCCCCGTGTTCCATCAGAAATCCATGCGTTAACATGGAGTGACCAATTCGAAGGCGGGTAATCACCACCTCTTCTCTACAACTTGCACGTATTGACGACCCCCAAGAATGAACAATATTTTTAATTACCCTCAATTTGTTACTGCTTGTAGCTGCCCATTCATTTTCCTACTGTAGAAGAATTAAATGTTTTACGTGACAAAGAAAGTCAGACAAGATTACACGTTGAGTACATGGCAGCAGAAAAGTTTCTAAGAAGCTGAAGCGACGCCGACTGACACTATGCTGTTTAGAAGATGGTGTGACATTGTGGCTCAAAAACATGGCATTATTTTGAAACAAAAAATTTTCGATGTTTTTTTTTAAGGTTTACTTTTGTATAACATTAGCTTGCCTAAACTACTTTCAAGATGTGTACTACTATTTATTAACTTAAAATATTTTTTAAATATTATTATCATTTTGTACATCTTTTAATGTAGTAGAGTTTTTCATAGTTCAAGATACAGTCAGCCCCAATTAACAGATTCGACTGTATGAACAAATACTTTGTGTGCTTCTTCAATTTTTATCACAGTGACCGAATCAAAGTCTAGTTGGCCACTCAACACTGATGTTAATCTTTTTTTAATTTCAAAAAAAATTTAATAAATCTGTGACAGATACTAGAAACACGTTCATCATATACATTTACGTTAATTCCTACTAAACATTAAAATTGCTTGCATATTTTTGATTTTGTTTTTTTTAACGGTCTAGTACTACCAATAAACAGATTGTGCAGTAAAAATTTAAATGGTCTAGTACTGCCAATAAACAGATTGTGCAGTAAAGGTATAATTTTTACTACAGGCAGTTTAGTAGAAGATAAAACACAAGACTTGTAGAATCAATGACGCCAGCTTTGATTGAAAGCTACTAATATGTACACAGCTGTGAAGCCTGCTTTATCCAGTTGAATAAGTTACAGAGAACATCAAATTCAAAACATTACAAGCCAAAGCCTATGTAGAGACTGAAACAATGTGACTATTCAACTTTCAGACAATTTACAAAATTCAATACTATAATGTTTCAGTACCGTCACATCAGTTAATGAAACTTAATTTTGTCAAAGTGTTCTACAACAAAATATTTGTAGAAATTTCAAAATTTAGACCAAAATATATTATTGTGTACCCTCGTTTTCACAATAAAATTGTTTGTTTTGACTGTACTGTTCTTTTCTTACGTTGTGTCTGTACACATCGCCTTTTGTGTGTAATTGATCAATTTTGATAGAATTTGTCTTATAGACCACTTCTATTTCAGGACTATTTTTAATAAATTATTGAAGCCTTTTTTCAATAAAAATACTGTTAAAATGGATTTTTTAAAAAAATTATCGAAGGATTTTGATCAAATTTTGTTTAATAATTATTATTCAAACAAAACGTATAGGTAGGTATATACTTAAGAACTTGGTTCATTTCTAAAAATTGGTTTATCAAGTTTTGTTCAAAAAGATTTGTATGTGACTCGACTTGTATGGAGTTGTTTGTTTGTTGTGTGTGTGTGTGTGTGTGTGTGTGTGCGCGCGTGCGTGCGTGCGTGCGTGCGTGCGTGTGTGTGTGTGTGTGTGTGTGTGTGTGTGTGTGTGTGTGATAACTTTAGTCGGTGTTTAAATTTAAAAAATTACAGTACAGAAGTAGGCCTAAATAGGACAAAAAATTAATCCTGATTTACTTTTGAACCGTAAATTCCCTTTATTCAAATTTTGTACAGTACCTGAAGTTGTTGAATGTGACTGAAATCTGATGATTCGTTTTTGAGAAATTGGGACAATTTTTTTGGCGAATGAGATAACATTTAGTGTAATGTTTTGTACAATTTACGAATATAATTTTAACCTTTTTTTAAAAACAATAAAATTGTTTAAGTTTTACGTGAGTTTTATTTGGTTCAACAAACTTTTTAGAGAAGGAAGTGTTCTGTCCAATCAGACATGTAACAGATCAGCTGATAAAATTCACAAGCCGAGTCATTATTACAGCCCTACTCACATTGATGTTTAGAATTTGGTTAATTGATTACAGCCTAGAGTACAGTAGGGGCCTAAGCCTATAGTAGCATACTTATGATTTTATATTTGGGGGGGGGGAGGTTTGCCCAGTCCAGAGGAGTGTCCGGGTTGGAATTTTAATACTAATTTTGGACTCTTAAGGTTAACTAACCACATCCTTCAAAACTCCCTCATACATTAAACTTCAGTAAATGCTCTAACAAGTAAATAACTTAAAATTTTTCAGTATATATGATTGAAATGAGTTAACTGATTTGGTATTTCCAATACTTTAAAATAAAAGTAAAAATTTAATAAACTAAAAATTTGTTTTTAAAAACATTGCCTCCCAAATGAATTGCCAGTAATAATAATAATTAAATCTAACATTAGCTTCTCGAATAAAATTGTAAACATTAAAAGAAAATATGGATATTTGTGCACTGTTTCTAAGTGCTAGCAGTTTAAGCAATAAAAATGCAAATAAGAAGGTTCACAGACAAGTACTGCATTTAGTACAGTGATATCAAATATGGATCATGAACCCCTCGCCAAACAATATTATATTTATTCATTATTAGTGTGTTTTAAATTAAATTATAAAGAGTAAGAATAAAATTTTATATAATAATAATAATAATTTTAAATAATTGTTTATTCTAAGAAATATAATGACAGCGATATAACCAGTCTGCCCCACGAAGAGGTTTACGCATTTGATCCACCATTATTTTCTCATTGAAACTAAATATACTTTTTAAAGAAGGTAAAAGAAATAGTATGTGAGAATTGAATGTGGCTGATGTTTGTAGATACAAAATGGTGGCCAAAATAAAATTTAAATAAAGTATAGAACTGATTTTATTTTTTTCAAACAAAATTTTATTTTTTAATTATGTTTCTTTTAATTTAATTAGATACAAATTAATTAAAAGAAAACTAAATAGTAATGAAAATTTCATAAATCAGACCTATTCAAACTGGAAACCACAGGTACACACTGATAACAACGCCGAACAAATGAATCGTACGCTCTTGAAAATAACTCCTGAGGTATCCGAAATAATTCTTCTTCGATAACACATTTCATATTGTCATCGTTGTTGAAACTACAGGTGTACATTTATTCCTTTAAGTATCCCCCATAAGAAAAAGTCACACACAGTCAAATCAGGAGATCTGGGTGGCCATGAGGAATAAGAAAAAATGGAGGATCAAATGCATAAATCTCTTTGTGGGACGCACTGTATATCCTGTAATTGTATTCCTCTATCAACCTGCTTCACCTTCTTGCTACTTTGCCAGAGAGTTTAATCAAAAGTGAGCGTACCTTCTTAACATTACGACTGAAATCATGGCTAAGAACATCCATGCCTTCTCCTACATGTCCACAGAGCACAGATGTGAACATTGACCGTATAGTCACTATATTTGCCAAGACCTCGGAAATGAAGCTGGACTTAGTGGTTTAAGGAAATGTGCCATTTATAAGACCAGTGTAACAAATACGTTTATATTCATTATTGAACTGTCCAGGAAGCTGAATCGAATAAATGTTCTAAATATGAATACGAAAAGGCAGCCTAATGAGTAGAAAATTGCACATATTTATTCGTACTGACTAGGTGACATAGATCATATCAAACCAATTTTAAAATAGTCGTACCTGTTTTTTTTGGGTTAAGAAATAAAAATAACCAATTTCAAAGCTTTAAAAGTGTTTACATAATTTTGGTGAAATAACATCATTCTCAGTACATAAGTTACCAGTTTACCCCCCCCCCCATCAGAAGTTGGATCTGTCCTTGAGTGATCCTTGACTAAGAAATAGCTAATTATCGGAGTTCGGCACCGTTTTTTTTTGCGGCGAAAAACCGTTAAGGTTATCATCGCCGTCACGTAAAATGAAAGAATAACAAAAATTAAAATAAATTTTAAAATTAATATAAATAAAAATTAAATAAGAAAAAAAAAACAACAAACTATAATAGTAAACAAAAATTTAAATAACAAATAAAACTATATTATAATAACGAATACTTAAAAACTAAATAACAATGAATAAAATTTAATAACAATTCTTAAAAGTATATATAAACATAACAGAGATAAAGTTATTTAGAGAAAATAAATAAATAAAATAAAATATAAAAGGGAAATAAATTGTCCCTGAAAAGAAAAAAAAATGAATAAAATGTAAGTACAATGTACAAAGCAAAATTAAAAATAAAAATAATAACAATAATTTAAATTTTATTTAAAAGATTCAAGCGACGCAAGGATGTTAGTAGCCGGTCAATAGCCGTAGAATCATCTTTTAATATTTTCTCTAAATTGACACCTAGTCCACATAATCGGCGATGTTCCTTAAACCATTACAGTCTCGCAGAACATGTTCGGCACCGGTGTTGTCGTATCGTACACTGCTTGTACAAACAATGACAGCTCCTGTTTCTGGAAAGTTTCGCTGGTCGCACTTTGAATGCACTAATACGTTTAAAAAAAGTTTTTAAATCCAAAGAAACAGTGCTATGAAGCCATAATGGGAGGTTTTGTCGATATATGTTAAAATGTCAGCATTTTGGCAATTATTTCAATCTACCGTATATTTACTGTTTCATTTTTTTATTGACAATTTCAAGCGGGTTTACCCGCTGCTTAGGCCGGAGCCGCATTGCCCACGACAAAAGAAGACACTGGAAGTATTTTTGTGTCACCTTAAATCTCTACATGTCAGAGCATAGCGCAAGGTTTATGAATACCCATAAAATGCCTAATTAGGCAGTCGCACGCTTTCATCAGCATATACGCTTGTAGAATATTCAACAATCATAAACCTACTTAGTGTTCTGGATTTCTTCTCAACCTAGTTCGTATTTTGTGAACACAGAATATGCTGGACTTATGCCTACATATATTCGTCGTAACTTTTCAGAGTTTGGCGAATGTACAATGTCGGTGTTGGAAATCGGCTAAATTTTAACGATTGGCAAAATTTTTCGTAATTATAGAAGTGCGCAAAAACGAGATTCGGTACCGCTTCATTTGGTTAAAAAACCAAACTAAATTCGTACTAACTGAAAGAAGAAGGAAGTATAAATGGCGTAAAACATTCTATAAACTACAAATTACAACACATTAAAAATTTACGCAAGATTAGAGACCAGCACTTCAAAATTTGAGTTCGAAATAATAGAAAACCTGAAAACCGGCAATAAGAAAGAAAATTAAATGTATAATTTCTCAAAATCAGCTCAGATGTTCGTAATAGCTGTTCAAATATTGCGTTTTTATAACTTATAATATAATAATATGTATTACATGGAGGAAGCAAGGGAGCAGATTCTTGAATTAAAGAAACAAGCAGTTAAAATAGGTCTAAACATATCTTTTGAAAAGACCAAAATCATGACAAACAACAAATACCCAAATAAATACCTTAAAATCCAAGAACAGAAAATAGAAATTGTAAAAGAGTTCAAATATCTTGGTGAATGGATTAGTTGGAATGCAGATAAAGGCAAGGCAATGGAATCCAGGAAAAACAAACTTGAATTGGCCTTCCAATTGACGAAAGAAACATACAATAAGAAATCCCTTTCATGGGGGTCCAAAATTAAACATAAAACAGTGATCAAGCCGGAAGCACTGTACGCAGTAGAAACATTAACCATGAATCGCATAGGCCAGATAGAAAAGCTTGAAATAACGGAAAGGAAAATCTTAGGAACAAAATTTCAGGATAATAAGGTAGTATATATAAGAAATGAAGCTCTGTACAAGAAAATTGAAAAACTGTCAGATACTATGAGAAAAAGGAGAATAAATTTTTACGGCCATCTTCTTAGAATGAATTCTAATAGATTAACGAAACAAGTGTTTGATTTTTTCCATAATCGTAAAACAAAACCGAACTGGTTTAAAGAAATTGAAAAAGACCTAATAGAATTAAAAATTACAGAAAATTCACTGCTTGACCGGATTGCTAAGATAATTACCAAAGACGAAAGAATAAGCTTCCAAGATAAAACCTAAAGCTATCATTTCAGAAGAGGAGAGGAAAAGAAGATCGGAAAGAATGAAGAGCTACTGGGAACAAAGAAAAGTACAGCGCGCAAGAAATGATTAATTCAGCGTACCCCAAAGAGGGTGAAACGAAAAGAAAAAAAAATGTATTACATTATAATACTCTTGTAATCAAAAGTAATCGATCGTCTATTTTCCCATCGAATATTTCTTAAGCTAGTAAAAATATGTTTATAATTTTTGGTTTATCAGGAAAGTGCCATAGAAGAGTTTAAGAAATATATTTAAAAGGTAGATTAATATTTTTAATACCTTATATATATATATATATATATATATATATATATATATATATATATATATAATTAAGTAATTAAATCAGTTTTGATTACAACGTACTTGAAAAAATATAAACATATTTTGTGAAGATAAATGCGTTTTTGTTTACGTAATAAACGCCTCCTTTTGCTACAAGAAAAGTAAACAAATGTCAACACAACTCCTCCCTCAATAGACTCAACACAATTTTGAGGGTGGAAGAGGTTGGTTTGGATGGACACAAAAATTACAAATTTTTTTTTAACGTCCGACTATTGTGCACACTTGGGCCAGTGAATACAGAATCTATAAGAAGGACACTTCTTGCATGGAAAAGTCAGCCCATTTTATTCGACCGACAATGCTACTTGGATTCCCCGTCAATAGGCAGCGCTGCATGCTTTTTTCTAAACTAAGCTCAGAGAGAGAAGGATATAGGGGAGCATTCTCTCTCTCTCTCTCTCTCTCTCTCTCTCTCTCTCGCTGTCTGTCTGTCTCTGTCTTTCCCCTCCAAATCCTACCCTAAAGCTTGACCTGTTTGGGAAATTATGACTACAGGGTCAACTTGTGAAAGTTATATTTGCAATCAGTAATGAACCTCTTCCCGCCCGTCATCATCGGTTCTGTCAATGAACAGTAAGTTATATTAATATACAGGATTGGTCAAATGTTTTCGTGACTCATACTTTTCTTGTTTATTTATGGAGAAAAACCAAACTTATGAAGCGTTTGGAAGACATAAAGATGTACATTTCAGTGCACGAGGAAACTTTGTCTCGGCCTCCAAAATCTGCAATTACCCCATACTACATGTACTAAAAAGTACATCTTTATGCCTTATAAATAATCATTTCATGCATTTAGTTTCTCTCCATTAATAAACTAAAAATTTATTCGGGTGTCCCGATATTTTTGACTAACACTGTGTGTTAATAAACTGTTTGTAAATAATAGAAGCTTTGTGAATGAAACTTAAAGCAAAAATTATTAAAATGTAGCATTTATCGTTTTACTCTCTGCCTAAATGAAGTATAAAAGAAGGTTTGGTGATCGTAAAAAAATTATCTTTAAATGTTCAATGGTCTATTGTATCAGGAGTCCAAAGAAATGGTTTTTGTTTGGATGTCTGTCCATCTGTATCTGTTTGTTTCTGTGACTAATTGGCTGTTCAGATAAAATTTAGCATGTATGTCTGATTTGCCAATATTTCAGGCAATGGTTCCAACAACTATTAATCCTCTAACAATTGAACTTTGAGCTGGACAAGTAACAATAATGTTTATTAATAATTTAAATAATTATTAATGATATTATTTATACACATAATATTGTAGAACAATTTTGTACAAAGTATGTACAAGATATATTGAACTGTTAAGTAGTATAAAAGCGTTAATTAAGTAGTATAGGGCTATTATTAATTTTATTTATAATCTTGTTCAATAAAGAATAATCTAACACCGCCGCAAGCCGGTCCCAAGCCCGGGCCTGTCTTTGAAAGATGGGGAAGTGTGGAGGGGGAGGAGTAACAACCTCGTAAAAAAAACCAGGGTCCATCTTGCTTCGGATGGTAGCACCCTGTGATAGAGCCCCTGCCTAGGGTTACTAGGTGAAAACCGGCCAACGGTCTCAATAGCGGACGAGGAAAAGAATTTCCCAACGGCGGAGAGAGCGGAAGAGCTACCTCCAGGATTTACAATCTTGGTTGTATCATTGTGACCTTTGGGTCACTCAAAATATAACTTTCATTATTCACGGAAATGTGTGATGTGAAATTTGCCCCAGGTGGACGATCCACCGTACATAAGTACGTCAGCAGACGCTCGGAGTCTGGGGAGTCTGCAACACCACACAAAGACAAGTCGGAGTATCTTGGAATCTCACGTAAAAAATAATAAGGTAGTATATATAAGAAATGAAGTTCTCTACAAGAAAATTGAAAAACTGTCAGATACTATGAGAAAAAGGAGAATAAATTTTTATGGCCATCTTCTTAGAATGAATTCTAATAGATTAACGAAACAAGTGTTTGATTTTTTCCATAATCGTAAAACAAAACCGAACTGGTTTAAAGAAATTGAAAAAGACCTAATAGAATTAAAAATTACAGAAAATTCACTGCTTGACCAAACTGCTAAGATAATTACCAAAGACGAAAGAATAAGATTCCAAGATAAAACCAAAATAAAACCTAAACCTATCATTTCAGAAAAGGAGAGGAAAAGAAGATCAGAAAGAATGAAGAGCTACTGGGAACAAAGAAAAGTACAGCGCGCAAGAAATGATTAATTCAGCGTACCCCAAAGAGGGTGAAACGAAAAGAAGAAGAAAGAATAATCTTGTTCAAAGTTTGTGTAACGTAGGTATATTTAACTGTAAATAGATTCTGTAATCATTGCTTGGGCTAATGCAGACGATGAGATGATTTATAGCGTATGAAAATGCCAAGCCCTGGCCGGGAATCGAACCGGGGTCCTCGGGGTGAAAGCCCAGTACGCTATCAACTAGGCCACCGAGGCGGATATACATAATTTCTATAGAAGCTTAGATTTAAAAACTTTTATAAAACTGGTTCAATTTACAATAGCTAACTTAAAAACCCACAAATTCTATGTCTTTTTACCAAAGAAGGAAATAATAAGATAAAATATTTATTATTGGCTTTATACATACATATATCTCCATAAGGGGTTACAAATATATACCCGAAGAGAGAGGAAGTGCCTCTCTGTGCTCAGGAGCCATAGGTTAACAATCAAACAACAAAAAATTTAATAAAAAATAAAACATAAAACTTGTATACATTTACTCTATAATACACGCCCGGTTTACAATTTAAATGCGTTCACGGTTTGCTTGTAAATTATACTTAAAGTATTTCAATTTTTTGTTGTCTTGTCAGAACACTTTTAGATCATTAGGTAATAAAAATATTTTATTGCAGTGTATATACAATTTTTTTCATATTCGGTTTTTTTATGTTTATGATATTCAATGTCCTTATTTCTTGATCTGCTGGTAGAGTCACAAAAAGTAGCACTTAAGTATTTAGGGCCTATAGTGGAACGTAACACACTTGGTTGCATACAGCTCTTCGAAAGTTGGAATATTACTGTCATTCAACAACTTAATAAATTTTATACTGAATTACATATAATTTTATAATGAAATAGACATTAAAAAACTTTTATAACAGTATTCTATAAGTTGTTGAAA
>CM040182.1:66270487-66285487 GCA_022606455.1 Callitettix versicolor | reverse complement strand
CAATATTTAATCTATTGCCTGATTGAATAGACTAACTGAACGATCGATTGGTAGAGTAATTGAATGATTAACTGAGCTATCGATTGAATACCTAAACCATTAAGAATAATTACTCTATTGCCTGATTGAATAGACTAACTGAACGATCGACTGATTAACTGAATAACTGAGCTATTGACTGAATTTATAAACCATTAAGAATAATTAGTCTATTGCCTGATTGAATAGACTAACTGAACGATCGACTGATTAACTGAATAACTGAGCTATTGACTGAATTTATAAACCATTAAGAACAATTAGTCTATTGCCTGACTGAATAGACTAACTGAACAATCGACTGATTAACTGAATAACTGAGCTATTTATTGAATTTATAAACCATTAAGAATAATTAGTCTATTGCCTGATTGAATAGACTAACTGAACGATCGACTGATTAATAGAACAACTGAACTATTGATTGAATGTCTAAAATATTAAGAATAATTAGTCTATTGCCTGACTGAATAGACTAACTGAACAATCGACTGATTAACTGAATAACTGAGCTATTGATTGTATTTCTAAACTATTAAGAATAATTGGTCTATTGCCTGATTGAATAAACTGACTGAACAATCGACTGATTAACTGAATAACTGTGCTATTGATTGAATGTCTAAAATATTAATAATAATTAGTCTATTGCCTGATTGAATAGACTAACTGAACGATCGATTGGTAGAGTAATTGAATGATTAACTGAGCTATCGATTGAATACTTAAACCATTAAGAATAATTAGTCTATTGCCTGATTGAAGAGACTAACTGAACGATCGATTGGTAGAGTAATTGAATGATTAACTGAGCTATCGATTGAATACTTAAACCATTAAGAATAATTAGTCTATTGCCTGATTGAAGAGACTAACTGAACGATCGATTGGTAGAGTAATTGAATGATTAACTGAGCTATCGATTGAATACTTAAACCATTAATAATAATTAGTCTATTGCCTGATTGAATAGACTAACTGAACGATCGATTGGTAGAGTAATTGAATGATTAACTGAGCTATCGATTGAATACTTAAACCATTAAGAATAATTAGTCTATTGCCTGATTGAAGAGACTAACTGAACAATCGACTGATTAACTGAATAACTGAGCTATTGATTGAATGTCTAAAATATTAAGAATAATTAGTCTATTGCCTGATTGAATAGACTAACTGAACGATCGACTGATTAACTGAATAACTGAGCTATTGATTGAATGTCTAAACTATTAAGAATATTTAGTCTATTGTCTGATTGATTAGACTAATTGAATGATCGACTGATTAACTGAATAACTGAGCTATTGATTGAATGTCTAAAATATTAAGAGTAATTTTGTCTATTGCCTGATTGAATAGACTAATTGAACGATCGACTGATTGACTGAATAATTGAGCTATTGATTGAATGTCTAAACTATTAAGAATAATTTGTCTATTGCCTGATTGATTAGACTAACTGAACGATCGACTGATTCATTGAATAACTGTGCTATTGATTGAATGTCTAAACTATTAAGAGTAATAAGTCTATCGCCTGATTGAATAGACTAACTGAACGATCGACTGATTAACTGAATAACTGAGCTATTGATTGAATGTCTAAACTGTTAAGAATATTTAGTCTATTGCCTGATTGATTAGACTAATTGAACGATCGACTGATTAACTGAATAGCTGAGCTATTGATTGAATGTCTAAAATTTTAAGAGTAATTAGTCTATCGTCTGATTGAATAGACTAACTGAACGATCGACTGATTCATTGAATAACTGTGCTATTGATTGAATGTCTAAACTATTAAGAGTAATAAGTCTATCGCCTGATTGAATAGACTAACTGAACGATTGATTAACTGAATAACTGAGCTATTGATTGAATGTCTAAACTGTTAAGAATATTTAGTCTATTGCCTGATTGATTAGACTAATTGAACGATCGACTGATTAACTGAATAGCTGAGCTATTGATTGAATGTCTAAAATTTTAAGAGTAATTAGTCTATCGTCTGATTGAATAGACTAACTGAACGATTGATTGGTAGAATAATTGAATGATTAACTGAACTGTCGATTGAATATCTAAACCATTAAGAATAATTAGCCTGATTGTATAGACTAACTGAATGTATGAGCTAACGAAAAAAATATACAAAATATAAAAAGTGGACCACATTCCCACATTTCATTTAAATGAAATATCAAATAATTTAATTTAAAGAAATAACGGAGTAATCTGTATCGTTAATTAACGATATTGTAAATAGATTCAAAATGGCGCAGCGTACAGTCCGCTTCACATATATAGGTGTGCTTTTTGTTTGTCTGAGCTTTAGTTGTTAATCTTAGGTACAATTTTATGCATGGACGGATCCAGAGGGCTGCAACCTCCCTTTAGAATTGGAAATTCTGTAATTTTAAAAATATGAATTTATTATTTACCTAATTAAGTAAAATAGAAATGTCATTTACTTGGCATAATTTTACTTTTTATATTACAAGGGTACTCTGAATTTTGCGTGCACCGGTACAGCGGGACAGATTAAAGTTTAACTTATCCTTGAAGGAGTAAGTACGAGGACACATTTGTTTGGCCTCGGTGGCCTAGTGGATAGCGTACTAGGCTATCATCCCGAGGACCCGGGTTCGATTCCCGGTCAGGGCTTGGCATTTTAATACGCTATAAATCATCCCATCGTCTGAATTAGCCCAATTGTGCAGCACAATAGTCGGACGCTAAAAAAAAAAAAATTGTTCTTACGAGGCCGCCTCGTTGGCCTAGTTGATAGCGCACTAGGCTTTCATCCCGAGGACCCGGGTTCGATTCCCGGACAGGGCTTGGCATTTTCATACGCTATAAATCATCCCATCGTCTGCATTAGCCCAAGTGTGCAGCACAATAGTCGGACGTTAAAAAAAAAAAAAAAATTGTTGGTACGAGGCCGCCTCGTTGGCCTACTTAATAGCGTACTAGGCTTTCATCCCGAGGACCCGGGTTCGATTCCCGGCCAGGGCTTGGCATTTTCATACGCTATAAATCATCCCATCGTCTGCATTAGCCCAAGTGTGCAGCACAACAGTCGGACGTTGGATCCGGTCAAATTTAAACGAAAAAAATTGTTGGTACGAGGCCGCCTCGTTGGCCTCTAGTTGATAGCGTACTAGGCTTTCATCCCGAGGACCCGGGTTCGATTCCCGGTCAGGGCTTGGCATTTTCATACGCTATAAATCATCCCATCGTCTGCATTAGCCCAAGTGTGCAGCACAATAGTCGGACGTTAAAAAAAAAAAAAAAAAAAAATTGTTGGTACGAGGCCGCCTCGTTGGCCTAGTTGATAGCGTACTAGGCTTTCATCCCGAGGACCCGGGTTCGATTCCCGGCCAGGGCTTGGCATTTTCATACGCTATAAATCATCCCATCGTCTGCATTAGCCCAAGTGTGCAGCACAATAGTCGGACGCTAAAAAAAAAAATTGTTGTTACGAGGCCGCCTCGTTGGCCTAGTTGATAGCGTACTAGGCTTTCATCCCGAGGACCCGGGTTCGATTCCCGGTCAGGGCTTGGCATTTTCATACGCTATAAATCATCCCATCGTCTGAATTAGCCCAATTGTGCAGCACAATAGTCGGACGCTAAAAAAAAAAAATTGTTGTTACGAGGCCGCCTCGGTGGTCTAGTTAATAGCGTACTAGGCTTTCATCCCGAGGACCCGGGTTCGATTCCCGGTCAGGGCTTGGCATTTTCATACGCTATAAATCATCCCATCGTCTGCATTAGCCCAAGTGTGCAGCACAATAGTCGGACGTTAAAAAAAAAAAAAAAATTGTTGGTACGAGGCCGCCTCGTTGGCCTACTTAATAGCGTACTAGGCTTTCATCCCGAGGACCCGGGTTCGATTCCCGGCCAGGGCTTGGCATTTTCATACGCTATAAATCATCCTATCGTCTGCATTAGCCCAAGTGTGCACAATAGTCGGACGTTAAAACAAAAAAAAAAAAAAAAAAAAAAAAAAACGGGGAAGGAAGGTAAAAGTAGGGTGTCAAAACCGGACCTCGCGTGCGCCCAATAAAACGCTCGGACCGACTCCGGTATAGCGAGAAAGTAATAACAAAAAAGTACACGAAACACTCGGCCCCAAGTAGACTATGTAAAACGTGTTCAGGCTCGTTATCATATATTGCGTAAGACTTGGGAAGCGTGAAGCAAGGATAGGATAAAGATACCAGATACCATACCCTCCATACAGGTACGAGAGTAGGCAGGTGAATGGCCTGTCGCCTGTTGCTGTTTGTAAGGCCTAACTGTTCCACTTCCTTCTCAATAAATAGCTTCCGGTAGCGATAACCATACCAGTGCTAAAGATTACCGAGGTTTTCAGGAAAAAGTTGGAAAACATTGCTTTTTATTGCAACACAACATGTGATGACTCGATTCAGTTTTGGCTTTATTTTATCACTGACACTACTCATGGACCGATTAAGCTAAATTTATTTTTAAAAATACCTTAGGCCTACTCTACAAATACAGTAGACTCCTGTCTCATAACAGGAGATATGGGTGTTCGTAAAAATTATCATTTCTTGTATTTTTCCCCAACCTAAACTTTTCGATCGATTAGATTGAAATTTATGCGGAAACATTAATGTCACGAACTGTAAATATGATACAAGTTTCATAAACATCGATTAATTCAAACAGGAGGTATCCTTGTTCGTAGTATTGATAGGATACTGGTGGACAAAAATGTTTCCAAAGTCGTAAAACAAGTTTTGGTTTATTTTAACATTTTTGAGATTTATTGGTAGCGATCATAAAGTTTCCATTCTACTGGAAGTACAAGAAGTACCGGAAGTACAGGTACAAAGAAACGTAGAGTTATATTTATACTGTTAGGAAACACCGATCAAGTTTCCATCATTTGCGAAAATAAAACTCGTCTCCTGGAATGTGGACTAATAAAAAACCCTTTCGTTTTTACTATGCATAATTTTCACGTATAGGAAATAGGAAACTAAAGTTTCCGACGTTAAATATTCAGTGAAAATAATCTCAAATTATGAACATTTAATATTTCGTGGATTGAGGTTAATCTAACTTCAATTTTATTTTTATGTGAAGATCAGCTGTTTTGTCGTCATTATTGTAACAGATTTGGAATAATTTATGCAATGTTTTTCACTTTCGATTATTTCCCGAAAAATCCAGTCGAGAAACAATGGACGAAAAACCGGAAAATCGGTGTCACTTTGCTCTCACACTTTACTCACATATGAAAAACTTAACCACGGAAGCTGTGCTCCATTTTGCCAGCTGTTTTTGAACAGTCAGTCTTACTCATGCCATTCCCATAAGTAGCTAGGGAAATAACGTCTGCCCATACAGAGTCCGGCATGTTAGTAAGGCTAAGGTACACTAAGAGGGGAGATCGCCAGGAATCCCAGGGCTCCGTTTGATACACTATCAGGCCTGTGTCATTCATTCCATCAGCACGGGTCGCTTTGCACTTTAGTTAGCCGCTATGTAGAAAAGTGTGTGTGTGTGTGTGTGTGTGTGTATGTGTGTGCGCGCGCGCGTGTGTGTGTGTGTGTGTGTGTGTGTGTGTGTGTGTGTGTGTGTGTGTGTGTGTGTGTGTGTGTGTGTGTGTGTGTTTGTTTGTTTGTGTGTGTGTTCGTGTGCGCGCGCGTGCGTGTGTTTGTGTGTGCGCGCGCGCGCGTGTGTATGTCTGTGTGTGTATGTGTGCGTGCGTTTGTGTGTGTGTGTGTGTGTGCGTGCGCGCGCGCAAGAGTGCGTGTGTGCATGTGTGTGTGTGTGTGTGTGTGTGTGTGTGCGCGCGCGCGTGCGTGTGTGTATGTGTGCGTGCGTGTGTTTGTGTGTGTGTGTGTGCGCGCGCGCGCGCGTGTCTTTATTCAACGCGCCTGCGCACACATCGCTAATCGTTCAGAATGTCTGGGCTTCCAGAAACATTCAAGTGATTTCCGACCCGAACTGTTTGCCTGACCTGGCTCCGTGTGACATTTTTCTGTTCCCCAAAAGAAAGTTGAAACTGGAAGGCCGTCGTTTTGACACACGGAGGAAATGCAGGCACAATTGCAGGACGTGCTTCGAACACTTACACTTGCAAACTTCCAGGGACACAAGGGATCATGGAAAACGCTGGGATCGCTTTATCGATGCCAAAGGAGAATATTTTAAAGGAGACTGCGGAAGCTAGGAGTTACGATAAACAGTTTTATTTTCTGTAGGAATAAAGAGAAGAGAAAAGTAACGTAAAAGATCCAATTGATTAATCCCGCCCTCACCCGTAGTACAAGCGATGCAAAGCGTACAGGACGTACGTAAGTAAAAACATTTGTGCACAAAGTTGACACAGGAAGAGAAGAGAAAAGTAACGTAAAAGATCCAATTGATTAATCCCGCCGTCACCCGTAGTACAAGCGATGCAAAGCGTACAGGACGTACGTAAGTAAAAACATTTATGCACAAAGTTGACACAGGAAGAGAAGAGAAAATTAACGTAAAAGATCCAATTGATTAATCCCGCCCTCACCCGTAGTACAAGCGATGCAAAGCGTACAGGACGTACATAAGTAAAAACATTTGTGCACAAAGTTGACACAGGAAGAGAAGAGAAAAGTAACGTAAAAGATCCAATTGATTAATCCCGCCCTCACCCGTAGTACAAGCGATGCAAAGCGTACAGGACGTACATAAGTAAAAACATTTGTGCACAAAGTTGACACAGGAAGAGAAGAGAAAAGTAACGTAAAAGATCCAATTGATTAATCCCGCCCTCACCCGTAGTACAAGCGATGCAAAGCGTACAGGACGTACATAAGTAAAAACATTTGTGCACAAAGTTGACACAGGAAGAGAAGAGAAAAGTAACGTAAAAGATCCAATTGATTAATCCCGCCCTCACCCGTAGTACAAGCGATGCAAAGCGTACAGGACGTACATAAGTAAAAACATTTGTGCACAAAGTTGACACAGGAAGAGAAGAGAAAAGTAACGTAAAAGATCCAATTGATTAATCCCGCCCTCACCCGTAGTACAAGCGATGCAAAGCGTACAGGACGTACATAAGTAAAAACATTTGTGCACAAAGTTGACAGGGTAATGTTTTGGACCACTCAGATAACTCCTGGACCTTTTTTCAGAATATCCACCTCGAAACGTAAGCATATACTTCCATTTTATGGAAGTAAAATACGATTTCTTTTGTCTCGGGAGGGGAATCGCCCCTCCGCCCCCCCCTTTAATCCGTCCTTGACTGAACATTTATCCTCTAAGGTTGTAAAATAATGAAAAGCAGAATGTTGATAACACAGCCACTTATTGCGATATTGTACTAATATTATGAATATGAAAGCATGAAATCAAAAATAATAGATGCACTAACCGGTGTAGTTAAACAATAAATATTAAAACATCATTAACAGAAGTTATATGCCAAATTAATAATCGAAAATTCGGTCGAAAATCAAGTAAAATAAAATGTATACAATAGGTAATGCGATGTTATAAATTGTGATAAATTCACCTAGGTTTTCTGAAGTGTTAGATTCTTTAATAAAACAGAGTTCTTTAGGCCACGCGGTGTTAATATAGAACAATTGAAATAAAATAAAGTTAGTGAAGAATAAAAACGTTTTATTTCACTGCCACTGCCTATTTATTTATTATTTGCTTTTAGGAGTCTTACTGACAAAATCATTTTAAAGTATACAGTCGAATATTCATTTTTAGATTTATTAATCAAAACTGAACAAATACGAGGTGTGTTCAGAAAGTAACGAGAATTTTAATTTTTTGAACAAAATATTTATTTATTCTTCTACAATGATGTTGTCGCCTTCAAAATAGTCCCCGTTGGAGATCATGCACTTGTGCCAGCGCTTCTTCCAATCCTCGAAACACTTCTCAAACTCGATCCTTGAGATAGCAAGGTTCTCTTTATTTTTTGAAGTAGGAAAAAGTCACACGGAGCCATGTCTGGCGAATATGGAGGCTGGGGCATCGTTACAGTACTGTTTTTGTCCAAAAAGTCACGAACAAGCAATGAAGTGTGAGCTGGTGCATTATCGTGGTGCAAAAGCCATGAATTGTTTTCCACAGATCCGGGCGTTTTTTTCGGATTGCTTCACGCAAACGGTGTTGAACTTGTAGGTAATACTCCTTATTGACCGTTTCACCTGGTGGCAGGAATTCATGATGCACTATGTCATTAATATCGAAGAACATAGTGAGTATAACCTTCAAGTTCGACCGCTTGTCGATCCTTTTTCAGTCTTGGCGAGCCAGAATGCCTCCACTGGGATAATTGAGTCTTAGTTTCGACGTCATATCCGTAAACTCATGTTTCGTCACCTATTATAATACGTTTCAGTAATTCTGCATCGTCGTTGACTTCATTTAGTGACTCCTGAGCAACTTCCATTCGCCGCTGTTTTTGTTCAAAATTCAACAATTTTTGAACGAATTTTGCTGCCACGCGTTTCATACACAAAACATCGGAAACAATGTCATGACATGATCCAATCAATATGGCAACATCATCAGCAACATCTCTAATTGTGATTCGGCGATTGTTCATAACCATTTCTTTCACTTTTTCCACGTTTTCATCGGTTGTTGTTGTGCTGGGGCGTCCAGGGCGTTCGTTATCTTCAACGTCTTCACGGTCTCCATGGAAACGCTTATACCACTCGTAAACTCTTGCTTTACTCACACAAGACTCACCATAGGCTTTTGTTAACATTTCACACACTTTGTTACACTTTATTCCATTTTTTACGCAAAATTTGATACAAATTTTTTGATCCATTTCTTTTAACAAACGAAAATCGCCGAGCTCATAAAAACACGTCTAACCTTAGTGGCTGTCACAGACAAAGTCAACAATGAAAACAGCTGAAAGTTTTATCATACTTCAAGGGCATGTATACCAACATAATAAAAAAAATGTTTGACAATCGGACTCTACAAGTCCGCGAAATTTAAAAATTCTCGTTACTTTCTGAACACACCTCGTACATATACATTTTTACAATCTGTTATTCTACAAATTTAAAATTTTAAAGTGCTTAAATGAATATTTCTCACTGCCAAAATTGTTTAGCCATAATGTTATAAATTATATCGATATCGTGTTTTTTTCGTTATAAGAGAAAACACAAATGTGCTTGTATTCGAATATATTCATTTTCATATTCTCAATGTATTCAGCGCTGTATAATATTATTAAACAATAATATTATAATAATATTAAATATTATATATTATTCCTTTTACGTTTCAGGAAATTTGGTTCTATCACGTTAACGACACAGCGGCTTGCTTTTTTAATATTTTGATTAAAAAATCGTATGACTTTTTAAAGTCGATGTATTTCAGGGCAAATCCTATTTGAATATCATGCTCAATTCGTGAGAAATCCAGTTTACCATTACAGTGCAACGATTAAAAATTAATAATGTATGCCAACGTGTTATAATTATATATATATATATATATATATATATATATATATATATATATATATATATATATATATATATATTAGCTTTATTATTTATTTATTTTATTTTTATTATATTTTAAGGCGAAAAGCACATTAAGGCTTTTAACACCTCCTAAATGTAAGTGTGAGTGTAAAGTGTTAAAGTCGTAATTGTAGTGTTGTAAGTGTAAGTGTGTGTTAGACTCGGGTACCATGAGGGACGTCTAAATCCTCTCAATAGGTGCAGCTAGTCTGCACCCCGTGTGTGGGTAGCTTTACTTAATTTTTTTTTGTGTTTAACGTCCGACTATTGTGCACACTTAAGCTAAAGCAGACGATGGGATGATTTATAGCGTATGAAAATGCCAAGCCCTGGCCGGGAATCGAACCCGGGTCCTCGAAACCAATGTATACGGCAAAAATAAAGTCTGAGTAGTAAAACAAAATAACGTTATTAATTAATTCCGTCTATAATGTGACGTTATAAATCAATTGAAGATTTGTTTTCTCTGGCCACGGCCTCTATGATTTTATCCTCTCTCGGAGGCCCTGCTCTCGTGTTTGCTCTATCAGTAGACCGTTCATTGATTGGTTATCGTCGCTTAGAAGCAAGTTACTATGTACGATTACTGCGTATGCAGTTAGGGACGAACAATGGGTAATTATTTTTTAATACAAGGTTTGCTTAATTTTACGACAGCCGCTGAACTCCTAGCGATATTTTTCGTGTTCTAATTTAACTTAGTATCGACTAAAGCTTACCGGTCAGGGTATACAGTACGTTCCGAAAACATAATAGCGCCCGAATACTTCCAGTTCTGATGTAGATATGGATGGGATTTCGTAAAGATTGGTGAAACGACAATCAGGTAAAATGTAGGGCGTTAAGGAAATTCTAAAATGCTTTTTGCGGCTTGTCCTTAAATAGGGAACAATTAAAAATATTAACGTTTTCCTTAAAGTAACTTAAAGGAACATACGTTTACAAAATTGAAGTTAAATTACAGGATTATCTTGGATAAGACACTGAACTATACAAATTTCCGGTTTTTTATGTGAATTTTCATTGAAAAATGCGCTAATATTGAAAACCTGTGTACATCCATACGGCACAACTGTTTTTAGGAAAAACAAAGTTTCGCCAAAACCGTATCTGGAACCTTCGACGTTGTTCTCGCCCCAAGTCTGAAGCCGAACTGTAAAACTGCAGCACTTGTTTGGTACTTTTATGGCCTTTTAATGATGCAGATAGGAAGTTGACGTAGATTGGCAAGCATTAACGCACAGCCCGGCTGATTAGGTCCAGTAAAATTAAGTGACAATGGCATTTATAAGTGTGACGGCTGAAGGCAGGTTCTCCAAACAGCAGGTAACTTACGTGCATCATATCTCCTCCAAGTTATCCTTTTTTTAAAAAGTATAACGTGTGTGTGTGTGTGTGTGTGTGTGTGTGTGTGTGTGTGTGTGTGTGTGTGTGTGTGAGAGAGAGAGAGAGAGAGAGAGAAAGAGAGTGCGCGCGCTTGTGTGTGAGTGTGTGTGTATGCGTGTGTGCATGTGTGTGCGCGCGCGTGTGTGTGTGCGCGCGCTCGCGCATGTGTGAATGTGTGAGTGTGTGTATGCGCGCGCGCGCGTTTGTATGCGTGTGTGTGAGTGTGTGTATGCGCGCGCGCGTGTGTGTGTATGCGGGTGTGCTTGTGTGTGTATGTGTTCGTGCGCGCGTGCGCGCGCGTGTGTGTGTGTGTGTGTGTGTGTGTGTGTGTGTGTGTGTGTGTGTGTGTGTGTGTGTGTGTGTGTGTGTGTGTGCTTGAGTGTGTATGCGTGCGTGCGTGCGCGTTCACAATTTTGGTTTGATTTGATTCAATCTTGGCACAAATTGATTTTAGAAATGCCATCTTTAAAAAAAACCATTTGAAATCTTTAAAAAAAATCATCACTTACTTATCGTTTGAAAACGTGATTTCACAATCTTCACAATCATTAAAATCTACGTAAATATATATCTAAAATGTTTAAATTCCGTTTGAAATACAAAAACAAATCTATCAGCGGTCAGGGTGATTTTTGTATATTCAGTATAATTTGAAACTTTATTGCGCCAATTTATGCCGATTTCATCCAAACTTAATAACTTGCAACTGGAAAGTAAACATTTTAAAATCGTTGACAAACTGTCAAGTATGTGCTACCATATCAGTGTGCCAGCTTTAAGCAGTGAGGCCTATCAATTATCTATGATTAGTACAGAAGTGTCAGGTCAAGACATGAGCTCTCACAGAATTTTCTCTTTAGGTTTCAGGATCTGTGTATTTTAAATTCTGAGGTCTGGTATTAGTTTATATTTCAATGTGAAGGATACGTAATTACATACGGGCCATCAAAGTTTTATTACAGCAAACAAAATCAAAACGCTATTTCAAAATTTGTGTAAAAAACTTACTTTGAGCTTTTGGTGAACTTCAGTAACCTCTAAAAATTGCATTGGTTCCTATTGCATTTTCTCCCAGACATAAAAATACTATTGAGCTTATTTTGTTGTTGTTGTTGTGTGTGTGTGTGTGTGTGTGTGTGTGTGTGTGTGTGTGTGTGTGTGTGTGTGTGTGCGCGCGCGCGCGCGTGCGTGTGTATGTATGTGCGCGCGCATGTGTGTCTGTGTGTGTGTGTGTGTGTGTGTGTGTGTGTGTGTGTGTGTGTGTGTGTGTGTGTGTGTGTATGTGTGTGTGTATGCGCGCGTGTGTGTGTGTGTGTGTGTGTGTGTGTGTGTGTGTGTGTGTGCGCGCGCGTGTGCGTGCGTGTGTGTGTACGCGCGTGTGTGTATGTGTGTGTGTGCGCGCATGTGTGTCTGTATGTGTGTGTGTTTGTGTGTATGTGTGTGTATGTGCGCGCGCGCGCGTGTGTGTGTATGCGCGCGCGCGTGTGTTTGTGTGTGTGCGCGTGTGTATGTGTGTGTGTGTGTGCGCGCATGTGTTTCTGTGTGTGTGTGTGTATGCGTGTGTGTATGCGTGTGTGTGTGTGTTTGTGTGTATGAATGTGTGTATGTGAATGTGTGTATGTATGTGCGCGCGCGCACGTGTGTAAGTTGGGTCGTGAAAATAAATTTCTGGCTGAAGGTGGGTCGCACGACAAAAAGGTTTGGAAACCATTGATCTAAACATTTATCACTCTCTTTAATGTGTGGTCAATTACAGTGTTACTTCTTTTGAACAATACGGTTTATTTGTGCACCAGCTCTGTGGCACTGACGCCCATATTCTGACGATATGCTTTTCCATTCCATAATGAGCCTTATTTTTATCAATAAGTACCTTAGGTAGGGGGGAGTAAGCCTCTTAGGGGGGACTCGTGCCACCGCACAGAGCGGCAGTATTTGGGGGAGGGGGACAAAATTGAGATGCCGGAGTTAGCACGGCACAAAATTATTCCCAATCTAGTATCAATAACATAAATCTATTTTTATTTACGAGAGTAATACGTATCAATAACATAAATCTATTTTAATTTACGAGAGTAATACGTATCAATAACATAAATCTATTTTTATTTGCGAGAGTAATACTTATCAATAACATAAATCTATTTTTATTTACGAGAGTAATACGTATCAATAACATAAATATATTTTTATTTGCGAGAGTAATACGTATCAATAACATAAATCTATTTTTATTTGCGAGAGTAATACGTATCAATAACATAAATCTATTTTTATTTACGTGAGTAATACGTATCAATAACATAAATCTATTTTAATTTACGAGAGTAATACGTATCAATAACATAAATATATTTTTATTTACGAGAGTAATACGTATCAACAATTTGCTTCCAGGACCTTAAGAACCTCCAGTTAGACGATTCAGTCAACGGACTGTTGAGGATAAAACTACAGAACATATAATTCATGATTGAGAGGCTTTTACTAGCAGAAGGTTTTTTGCTTCCAGGACCTTAAGGACCTCCAGTTAGATGAGTCAGACAACGGACTGTTGAGGATAAAACTACAGAACATATAATTCATGATTGAGAGGCTTTTACTAGCAGAAGGTTTTTTGCTTCCAGGACCTTAAGTACCTCCAGTTAGATGAGTCAGACAACGGACTGTTGAGGATAAAACTACAGAACATATAATTCATGATTGAGAGGCTTTTACTAGCAGAAGGTTTTTTGCTTCCAGGACCTTAAGGACCTCCAGTTAGATGAGTCGGACAACGGACTGTTGAGGATAAAACTAGAGAACATATAATTCATGATTGAGAGGCTTTTACTAGCAGAAGGTTTTTTGCTTCCAGGACCTTAAGGACCTCCAGTTAGATGAGTCAGACAACGGACTGTTGAGGATAAAACTAGAGAACATATAATTCATGATTGAGAGGCTTTTACTAGCAGAAGGTTTTTTGCTTCCAGGACCTTAAGGACCTCCAGTTAGATGAGTCAGACAACGGACTGTTGAGGATAAAACTAGAGAACATATAATTCATGACTGAGAGGCTTTTACTAGCAGAAGGTTTTTTGCTTCCAGGACCTTAAGGACCTCCAGTTAGATGAGTCGGACAACGGACTGTTGAGGATAAAATTAGAGAACATATAATTCATGATTGAGAGGCTTTTACTAGCAGAAGGTTTTTTGCTTCCAGGACCTCCAGTTAGATGAGTCAGACAACGGACTGTTGAGGATAAAACTAGAGAACATATAATTCATGATTGAGAGGCTTTTACTAGCAGAAGGTTTTTTGCTTCCAGGACCTTAAGGACCTCCAGTTAGATGAGTCGGACAACGGACTGTTGAGGATAAAACTAGAGAACATATAATTCATGATTGAGAGGCTTTTACTAGCAGAAGGTTTTTGCTTCCAGGACCTTAAGGACCTCCAGTTAGATGAGTCGGACAACGGACTGTTGAGGATAAAACTAGAGAACATATAATTCATGATTGAGAGGCTTTTACTAGCAGAAGGTTTTTTGCTTCCAGGACCTTAAGGACCTCCAGTTAGATGAGTCAGACAACGGACTGTTGAGGATAAAACTAGAGAACATATAATTCATGATTGAGAGGCTTTTACTAGCAGAAGGTTTTTGCTTCCAGGACCTTAAGGACCTCCAGTTAGATGAGTCGGACAACGGACTGTTGAGGATAAAACTAGAGAACATATAATTCATGATTGAGAGGCTTTTACTAGCAGAAGGTTTTTTGCTTCCAGGACCTTAAGGACCTCCAGTTAGATGAGTCGGACAACGGACTGTTGAGGATAAAACTAGAGAACATATAATTCATGATTGAGAGGCTTTTACTAGCAGAAGGTTTTATGCTTCCAGGACCTTAAGGACCTCCAGTTAGATGAGTCAGACAACGGACTGTTGAGGATAAAACTACAGAACATATAATTCATGATTGAGAGGCTTTTACTAGCAGAAGGTTTTTTGCTTCCAGGACCTTAAGGACCTCCAGTTAGATGAGTCAGACAA
>CM040182.1:66245487-66265487 GCA_022606455.1 Callitettix versicolor | reverse complement strand
GATCGTCATAACGGTATATACGACTTTTTTCCGGTTTTTTGTTTGTTTTGTTTAATTAGGGAAGAAAAATAATTTATCGTTTTTCCCATTTCTTTAAATTTTGGTCATAAGACGATTCGGAACTCCAAATCAGTTTATTTTGAAAACAATATTAAATATAGTTAAAATTTATAATTCGAGAGCAAAGAAAAAAGTTAAAAACTATTGGCCGTTGTTGAGGTTAGTAAATTTTTGGTTTTGAATTTTTTTTTTTTTTTTTATTTTTTAACGTTCGACTATTGTGCACACTTGGGCTAATGCAGACGATGGGATGATTTATAGCGTATGAAAATGCCAAGCCCTGGCCGGGAATCGAACCCGGGTCCTCGGGGTGAAAGCCCAGTACACTAGCAACTAGGCCACCGAGGCGGCTTTCGTCTGTTCTAACTAGTCTCGATTGTCTCAACGGTATATACGACTTTTTTCCGATTTTTTGTTTAATTAAGGGAGAAAAATAATTTTTCGTTTTTCCCATTTCTTTAAATTTTGGTCATAAGACGATTCGGAACTCCAAATCAGTTTATTTTGAAAACAATATTAAATACAGTTAAAATTTATAGTTCGAGAGCAAAGAAAAAAGTTAAATAACTTTTTTGGCCGTTGTTGAGGTTAGTAAATTTTTGGTTTTGTATTTTTTTTTTTTTTATTTTTTAACGTTCGACTATTGTGCACATTTGGGTTAATGTAGACGATGGGATGATTTAAAGCGTATGAAAATGCCAAGCCCTGGCCGGGAATCGAACCCGGGTCCTCGGGGTGAAGCCCAGTACGCTATCAACTAGGCCACCGAGGCGGCTTTTGGTTTTATATCTTACTGGCACTGCGTTGCCCGTGAAATTCAAATTTTTTCACTGTGAATGTTCTACGTAAACTTGTGTAATTTTCAGATAAATATTTAATTTAAAAGAATAATAATTAAAAATTTTCAAACACTGCTTCGAGGATTTCTCCGACCTTTGTCTGTCCTGCTTTAAAAATTTGAGATCTCCGAGTCATAGATAAATCTATGTATAGTACCAATACATATACAGTACATCAAATTTTGAACAGTCACTTAAAAGACTGGGCTGGTCGAAAAATTCGGATTTAACAATTTTTTGTTACTGAAAAAGATATTTAAAAATGATTGATATTGAAAATGTTCCCTAGATATGAGTGAAAATCAAACCTAACAAACCAAACTACATCAAAATCGGTTAAACAGTGAGTCGCATGATTTCTTTTCATTTCACTCACACACAGTAACTTTCTCTTATTTACACCTGCAACACTCACGTGAGTTGTGATTCTTCATATAGGATCAAAATTTGAAAGAAGTCTGATGAATCGATTTTTCAGTTTTTTTTCGACAACTCTTGAACCATATTTTTGGGAAATACAGTGACTCATTTTTTCTGGTTAATTATTAAAAATACTCTTGTTGAAATTAAAAATTGTCCAAGAGATACATGCCAAATTTTATAAAAATCAGTCATTTCGTTTATTATCCAGCAACACACACACACACACACACACACACACACACACACACACACACACACACACACACACACACACACACACACACACACACACACACACACACACACACACACACACACACACACACACACACACACTCTCTCTCTCTCTCTCTCTCTCTCACACACACACACACACACACACACACACACACACACACACACACACACACACACACACACACACACACACACACACACACACACACACACACACACACACACACACACACACACACAGACACACACACTTCTTACACACACACTCTCTCTCTCTCTCACACACACACACACACACACTCACACACACACACACACACACACACACACACTCACACAGACACACACACACACTCACTCTCTCTCTCTCTCTCTCTCTCTCTCTCTCTCTCACACACACACACACACACACACACACACACACACACACACACACACACACACACACACACACACACACACACACACTCACACACACGGGCATACATCCAAATCAAAACCACCTTTTTGTCACAGGAGGACCTGAATACACACAAATCCATCAAATGTCAAAAATCCATTTTATTTATGATTCAAGTTTATTCATAGTGTGGTTTTACTTCGCGCACACGCACAAACACAAACATTTCCTTGTAGGCCTATCAACGGGTAATTTCCCCAAAAATTATTTGTTCAACATAAACTTTTATACACCATTTTACTTCTTTAGTTGTTGAATTGTGAAAAACCTCTTCCTTAGTGAGTATTTACGCTATAAAATGATGCAACTACTAGACAAATAACATATTTATAGCTTCAACGGTTTTTGCTCGGCGATGATGAATGAGTCAGTACATGTATTTTATGCTAATTATTAAATTATCAATAATATTTAACTACAATAATGTAATAAGAAATGTATAAAATACTATATCTTGCTTTGACTTTTTATTTAATTTTTAGGCGGTATCCGTACATCAGCCGTGCCATATTAGGTTCACTGATTACGGATTATTTTATTATTATTTTTTTAAAAATTGTTTCATTGTTAGATTTACTTCGAGGTAATTATTTTCTGAGGTCCGGACAAAGATCTAGGTGAACATTAGGAAAGTTGGTCAGTATTCCAACTTAAACAAAGGTAAGGAAATAAAGGTATGCCCTACAGTTTGATAATATATATTATATTAATATAATATATTAATATAACATATGTTGATAATTAATATAATATATAATATATGTTGATAATATAATATATTAATTATATTAAAACGTTTTTTACTTTAAAACAAAATTGTAAAAATAAATAAACAATGGTCACACAATTTTAAGGACAATTGCAGCATCACTGTTAAACAAATAATTTATGTTGAACTCGTTGTCCATTATAATATAATATAAAATATAATATAAATTATATTATATAAATTCTGAAAAAATAAGTGTTTGAAGATCCACTCCTTACACAGTGAGATAAATAAATAAATAATTATATATAAATTCAGGTTAAATCACGTGCAACATTAAAACCATCCCCGTAGTCGAATCTCCGTACAAAACCGTCAGATCGCAGCACGTGACGTAAAAAAAGTCAGCTCATAACGCGAACCGTATAAAAATTGTCAGGTTAAATCAAGTGCAACATTAAAACCATCCCCGTACTCGAATCTCCGTACAAAACCGTCAGATCGCAGCACGTGACGTAAAAAAAGTCAGCTCATAACGCGAACCGTATAAAAATTGTCAGGTTAAATCAAGTGCAACATTAAAACCATCCCCGTAGTCGAATCTCCGTACAAAACCGTCAGATCGCAGCACGTGACGTAAAAAAAGTCAGCTCATAACGCGAACCGTATAAAAATTGTCACGTTAAATCAAGTGCAACATTAAAAGCATCCCCATAGCTTTTTTATATAAAAAATAAGTGTTTGAAGATCCACTCCTTACACAGTGAGATAAATAAATAAATAATTATATATAAATTCAGGTTAAATCACGTGCAACATTAAAACCATCCCCGTAGTCGAATCTCCGTACAAAACCGTCAGATCGCAGCACGTGACGTAAAAAAAGTCAGCTCATAACGCGAACCGTATAAAAATTGTCACGTTAAATCAAGTGCAACATTAAAAGCATCCCCATAGCTTTTTTATATAAAAAATAAGTGTTTGAAGATCCACTCCTTACACAGTGAGATAAATAAATAAATAATTATATATAAATTAAAACACTTATTTCATAACGCGAACCGTATAAAAATTGTCACGTTAAATCAAGTGCAACATTAAAAGCATCCCCATAGCTTTTTTATATACAAAATAAGTGTTTGAAGATCCACTCCTTACACAGTGAGATAAATAAATAAATAATTATATATAAATTAAAACACTTATTTCATAACGCGAACCGTATAAAAATTGTCACGTTAAATCAAGTGCAACATTAAAAGCATCCCCATAGCTTTTTTATATACAAAATAAGTGTTTGAAGATCCACTCCTTACACAGTGATATATATATCACTATATATTATTATTATTATTATTATTATTTGCGCATAGACCCTGTTGGATCACGCAAAGCACTCCGACTCATGTCTTGTTCCTTCTAATCTTCCACACCTCCCTCATCCTGTCCCCATGGATCCTCTTCCGCTCCTCCGTCCATTTTACCCCTGCTCTCTTTGCGATTTCATTCTCTGGGACCTTCCAACCGAGCATCTTTCTCCTGTATGCGTGTCTATCTTCAACGTCTGTTGAGTCTATTCCTGCGCCATGTAGGTCTATTCTGACTTGTGCGATCCACGACGTTGTTGATTTGACACTTGTATATACTTAAGGATTCTGTTGGCAAGTCTCGTTGTTGGGAGTCTACTGATGTGTCCATAGAACCGAAGCCTCCTTCTTCTGATATCTGCTGCCAGGTTCGATATCTGCTGCCAAGGTATCGATATATATATATATATGATTTTTAAATCAAATTTTTAACTCTCACCCTCTAACCCCATCTCTCTCTCTCTCTCTTTCTCTCTCTCTCTCTCTCTCTCTCTCTCTCTCTCTCTCTCTCTCTCTCTCTCTCTCTCTCTTTGAGAGTAACGACAAAGAAATATGTTGACGATTTTTTTCAAATCACTGATGCACGCAGACCCATCTGAATCTTAAAAAAAATAAATGTTGGTAAACCTGAGACTGCGGCATTACGTCTCATGCGATAAAGTCGTTAATCCCACCAAGTACAGAGAACAGAGCACAGAATGTTTGTCAGTCACTTTAATTGTGTTCGCATAAGTTTCTGTTTGCTTTGCTTTTACATCTCGTCTCAAGGCCTGGAGATAGCATAGGCAGTGCTACTCGAAGGCTGAATTTATCCAAATTATGCAGGGCTGCCAACGTTTTTGTCCGAAATATGAGAACAGATTTATATCTTACGAATGTTACACCCGAACACAGAAATGTTGTTTTTAAAAAACTGATTGCTTAGAACGTTTGCGAAAATTTTTAACATCTAAATCGGTTGTAAAATAAGAGATTTTTTTTTTTTTTAATGTTAGAGACGAAAAAAACAGGTTAAACTAAATTTAAAAGGCAACAATTTCCGATTAACTTAAAATACTGACATTTTATTTTCACTGTTACATGCTAAGAAAAAATAATATATTTTTCAAAACGTTCCCTAGCGAAGTGAGGAAGTTTTAAAATAAAATAGAAATTATTGGCAAATCTAACGATCAGTAACTTGAAAGTTTAAACTTTATACTTTCAATTTGTACTTTCAACTTATACGTTCAAGTTATACTTTCAAATTATACTTGAAGATATAATTTATACTTATACTTCAAGTTATACTTTCAACTTGTAACTTTGCAACTTCGAAACTTCTCAACTTTGCTTAGCAGGCTTCATAATTGATAATTCATAGTTCACAGTTTACCGTTCACAGTTCACATTCATAGCTCATAGTTCACCTTACATAAGTTCATAATTCATACTTCAAATTCTAAACTTCAAAAACAAACTTTAAACTTCAACTTTAAACAAGCGCTCCGTAATAGGTGCTAACAATTGTTTTTGGTATGCGTGCTTCTGTTATAATACAAAAGCACTTACAGAAAATATTAATAATTCATACTTCAAATTCTAAACTTCAAAAACAAACTTTAAACTTAAACTTTAAACAAGCGCTCCGTAATAGGTGCTAACAATTGTTTTTGGTATGCGTGCTTCTGTTATAATACAAAAGCACTTACAGAAAATATTAATAATTCATACTTCAAATTCTAAACTTCAAAAACAAACTTTAAACTTAAACTTTAAACAAGCGCTCCGTAATAGGTGCTAACAATTGTTTTGGTATGCGTGCTTCTGTTATAATACAAAAGCACTTACAGAAAATATTAATAATTCATACTTCAAATTCTAAACTTCAAAAACAAACTTTAAACTTAAACTTTAAACAAGCGCTCCGTAATAGGTGCTAACAATTGTTTTTGGTATGCGTGCTTCTGTTATAATACAAAAGCACTTACAGAAAATATTAATAATTCATACTTCAAATTCTAAACTTCAAAAACAAACTTTAAACTTAAACTTTAAACAAGCGCTCCGTAATAGGTGCTAACAATTGTTTTTGGTATGCGTGCTTCTGTTATAATACAAAAGCACTTACAGAAAATATTAATAATTCATACTTCAAATTCTAAACTTCAAAACAAACTTTAAACTTAAACTTTAAACAAGCGCTCCGTAATAGGTGCTAACAATTGTTTTTGGTATGCGTGCTTCTGTTATAATACAAAAGCACTTACAGAAAATATTAATAATTCATACTTCAAATTCTAAACTTCAAAAACAAACTTTAAACTTAAACTTTAAACAAGCGCTCCGTAATAGGTGCTAACAATTGTTTTTTGGTATGCGTGCTTCTGTTATAATACAAAAGCACTTACAGAAAATATTAATAATTCATACTTCAAATTCTAAACTTCAAAAACAAACTTTAAACTTCAACTTTAAACAAGCGCTCCGTAATAGGTGCTAACAATTGTTTTTGGTATGCGTGCTTCTGTTATAATACAAAAGCACTTACAGAAAATATTAAAACCAGTCGAATGTGGTGAAAATTAATTATTTTAATTGTTTTTTTAAAGCGGTTTCTAATAACGACTTTAATATTTTAACCAAACAGATAACAAGAGTAAGCCTCCCTTAATGTGTTAAAATTATTTTCATACGTACATTTATATATTTTTTTTTTTAACGTCCGACTATTGTGCACATTTGGGTTAATGCAGACGATGGGATAATTTATAGCGTATGAAAATGCCAAGCCCTGGCCGGGAATCGAACCCGGGTCCTCGGGGTGAAAACCTAGTTATCAACGCTATCGACTAGGCCACCGGGGCGGCTGTTCATTTATAACCCATCCTAAACAGCGTTAAGTACAAAGGTATGTTTCAACGACCACGATGCATGCGTCGCTACCTTCGATTTTCCTCGTATTTTAAAGGTAAGTATCGGTCGCTAGGGCGAATCGCAGAAAACTTTAGTTTGGAAGCTGTCGACAAAAAACTAAAATCTTTAATGGTGAAAATCTAAGAGCCTGGTTTTGAATTTCATATTTTTTGGTTTTTTTTTAGACTACACGCTTTTTTGTAGACTAAACAGCTAGACTTGCTTTTTGGTAGACTGAACAACTAGACTTGCTTTTTGGTAGACTAAACAGTTAGACTTGCTTTTTGGTAGACTGAACAACTAGACTTGCTTTTTGGTAGACTAAACAGTTAGACTTGCTTTTTGGTAGACTGAACAGTTAGGCTTGCTTTTTGGTAGACTAAACAACTAGACTTGCTTTTTGGTAGACTAAACAGCTAGACTTGCTTTTTGGTAGACTAAACAGCTAAACTTGCTTTTTGGTAGACTGAACAGTTAGACTTGCTTTTTGGTAGACTAAACAGCTAGACTCACTTTTTGGTAGACTAAACAGCTAGACTTGCTTTTTGGTAGACTATACAGCTAGACTTGCTTTTTGGTAGACTAAACAGCTAACTTGCTTTTTGGTAGACTAAACAGCTAGACTTGCTTTTTGGTAGACTAAACAGCTAGACTTGCTTTTTGGTAGACTAAACAGCTAACTTGCTTTTTGGTAGACTAAACAGCTAGACTTGCTTTTTGGTAGACTAAACAGCTAGACTTGCTTTTTGGTAGACTAAACAGCTAGACTTGCTTTTTGGTAGACTAAAGAGCTAGACTTGCTTTTGGTAGACTAAACACCTAGACTTGCTTGCTTTGGCAGACTAAACAGCTAGACTTTTTGGCAGACTAAACAGCTAGACTTGCTTTTGGTAGACTAAACAGCTAGACTTGCTTTTTTGGCAGACTATACAGCCAGAACAGCTTTTGGTAGACTAAACAGCTAGACTTGCTTTTTGGTAGACTAAACAGCTAGACTTGCTTTTTGGTAGACTATACAGCTAGACTTGCTTTTTGGTAGACTAAACAGCTAGACTTGCTTTTTGGTAGACTATACAGCTAGACTTGCTTTTTGGTAGACTAAACAGCTAGACTTGCTTTTTGGTAGACTAAACAGCTAGACTTGCTTTTGGCAGACTATACAGCTAGACTTGCTTTTGGTAGACTAAACAGCTAGACTTGCTTTTTGGTAGACTAAACAGCTAGACTTGCTTTTTTTGCTAGACTGCTTTTACAGCTAGACTTGACTTGCTTTTTGGTAGACTAAACAGCTAGACTTGCTTTTGGTAGACTAAACAGCTAGACTTGCTTTTTGGTAGACTAAACAGCTAGACTTGCTTTTGGCAGACTAAACAGCTAGACTTGCTTTTGGTAGACTAAACAGCTAGACTTGCTTTTTGGTAGACTAAACAGCTAGACTTGCTTTTTGGTAGACTAAACAGCTTTGCTTTTTGGTAGACTAAACAGCTAGACTTGCTTTTTGGTAGACTAAACAGCTAGACTTGCTTTTTGGTAGACTAAACAGCTAGACTTGCTTTTTGGTAGACTAAACAGCTAGACTTGCTTTTTGGTAGACTAAACAGCTAGACTTGCTTTTGGACTAAACAGCTAGACTTGCTTTTGGTAGACTAAACAGCTAGACTTGCTTTTGCTAGACTTTTGGTAGACTATACAGCTAGACTTGCTTTTGGCAGACTATACAGCTAGACTTGCTTTTTGGCAGACTAAACTAGACTTGCTTTTTGGTAGACTAAACAGCTAGACTTGCTTTTTGGTAGACTATACAGCTAGACTTGCTTTTTGGTAGACTAAACAGCTAGACTTGCTTTTTGGTAGACTATACAGCTAGACTTGCTTTTTGGTAGACTATACAGCTAGACTTGCTTTTTGGTAGACTAAACAGCTAGACTTGCTTTTTGGTAGACTATACAGCTAGACTTGCTTTTTGGTAGACTAAACAGCTAGACTTGCTTTTTGGTAGACTAAACAGCTAGACTTGCTTTTTGGTAGACTAAACAGCTAGACTTGCTTTTGGCAGACTATACAGCTAGACTTGCTTTTGGTAGACTAAACAGCTAGACTTGCTTTTTTAAACAGTAGACTAAACAGCTAGACTTGCTTTTAGTAGACTATACAGCTAGACTTGCTTTTTTGGTAGACTATACAGCTAGACTTGCTTTTGGCAGACTAAACAGCTAGACTTGCTTTTGGTAGACTATACAGCTAGACTTGCTTTTTGGTAGACTAAACAGCTAGACTTGCTTTTTGGTAGACTATACAGCTAGACTTGCTTTTTGGTAGACTAAACAGCTAGACTTGCTTTTTGGTAGACTAAATAGCTAGACTTGCTTTTTGGTAGACTAAACAGCTAGACTTGCTTTTTGGTAGACTAAACAGCTAGACTTGCTTTTTGGTAGACTAAACAGCTAGACTAAAAAGCTTTTTGGTAGACTAAAACAGCTTTTTGGTAGACTAAACAGCTAGACTTGCTTTTTGGTAGACTATACAGTTAGACTTGCTTTTTGGTAGACTAAACAACTAGACTTGCTTTTTGGTAGACTATACAGCTAGACTTGCTATGCTCGTCGCTATACTATAATAACTGACCGATCTGGTTGATCAATATTTCGGAATATTTTTAACAATTCAAAGAATTTTATTTTAAAGCCTTTTTGGTAAAAAAAGATTGAAAACCCTAATTTCTCAAAACTGGGTTTAATGATTTTGTTAAAACTATCCTCAAATAACAAGTGAATGCCTACACAAAACGGATAAGTTGTTATAGCTCCAAGAAATCTGGTTCAGGAGTTATCGAAAGAAGTATTATTTCAAATACTCATTAGACTATTGTTCATGTACGACTGAAATTTCAGTAAAATCGGTGAGGGCAATTTTGAAAAAAAATCCTGTCTTTTAGAACGTAACCTACCGAATTTGTTTTCTTTGACAGCTATACAGCCGGAATTTTTAGGAAAGTAGTGGCTCACTTATGTAGTTGAACTGTGTTAGTTTTAATATTTTTAGGCAAATTTTATCAGTCCGAACAGTCTCCAAGGTTAACGGATAATGTTTTTGGAAAAGACCGACTACCAGTGCCGCCTAACTACGCCTAATAACAGAACTAACTGAGAACATTAAATACCATGAAAAGAGATCTCATTGCAAGCGTATTGTTTAGAATAGTTGAACAAAAGAAGGCAGACTGAACAAACAGCGATGGCACCCAGGCTGTACACACACACACACACACACACACACACACACACACACACACACACACACACACACACACACACACACACACACACACACACACACACAACGCGCGTGCGTTCACGCGCACATACACGCAAACACACTCCCGCTTGTTTTAACACTTGTCTATTAGGGCCTAAGTGAAAAAAGTTAGGTTACACTTTCAATGTTGAAACTAAATAACATGTTAGTAAGCAGATTGCAATGCATGCGATGGTTAGTAACTTTTGCAAACCGTCTCGATAAATGTTCACATTATTGTTTCTGTTTATTCGCTATACAAAATGTATACAGGCTGTTAATAAGGTTACATTAGCCATATATCGGAACAGCAGGTTAAATAACTCGTACATTGGAACAATTTAGAAAATCAATGCTATTTTAAGGTTAAATAACATCGGAACAGTTCAAAAAATAAATTCTATTTTAAGGTTAAATGACTCATACATTGAAACAGTTCAGAAATTCAATGCTATTTTAAGGTTAAATGACTCATACATTGAAACAGTTCAAAAATTCAATGCTATTTTAAGGTTAAATGACTCATACATTGAAACAGTTTAGAAATTCAATGCTATTTTAAGGTTAAATGACTCATACATTGAAACAGTTCAGAAATTCAATGCTATTTTAAGGTTAAATGACTCATACATTGAAACAGTTCAGAAATTCAATGCTATTTTAAGGTTAAATGACTCATACATTGAAACAGTTCAGAAATTCAATGCTATTTTAAGGTTAAATGACTCATACATTGAAACAGTTCAAAAATTCAATGCTATTTTAAGGTTAAATGACTCATACATTGAAACAGTTCAGAAATTCAATGCTATTTTAAAGTTAAATGACTCATACTTTGGAACAGTTTAGAAAATCTATGCTATTTTAAAGTTAAATAACGTCGGTACAATTTAGAAAATAAATATAGTTTTAAGGTTAAGTGACTCATACATTGAAACTGTTTAGAAATTCAATGCTATTTTAATGTTAAATGGGCCATACATAGAAATATTTTAAAAAAATCAATGACATTTCAAGGTTAAATGAATAATACACACGGTTTTAGAAAATAAGTGTTGTTAAGGTTAAATGAGTCATACATACTTTGAAATAGTTTAGAAAATGCTATTTTAAAATTAAATTTGCCTTTTACAATTAAACATTTTTTTTATTTAGGTAATTTAAAAAATGTTTATAAGTTGTATTATGCTGTACATGAGGTAGATAAGTAAAGAATTATTTAAACGATTTGAATGCCTTTTTAAAAGTGGGGATGTTTCAAAAAAAGTAATTTTATAAATTTATAAAGTTCAGTATACAGTTCATGTTAAGAAAACCGATCCGGGAATTATGTGTGTTGGAAGGATGAATTTGGAATATTATAATGGCAGTTTATAATATTGAATATATATATATATATATATTTTTTTTTTTTTTTTTTTTTTTGGTGTTTAACGTCCGACTATTGTGCACACTTGGGCTAATGCAGACGGTGGGATGATTTATAGCGTGTGAAAATGCTAAGCCCTCGCCGGGAATCGAACCCGGAACCTCGGGGTGAAAACCTAGTACGCTATCCACTAGACCACCGAGGCGGCTTATATATATATATATATATATATATATATATATATATATATATATATATAGTTGTTTTGGTGTTTAACATCCGACTATTGTGCACACTTGGGCTAATGCAGACGATGGGGATGATTTATAGCGTATGAAAATGCCAAGCCCTGGCCGGGAATCGAACCCTGGTCATCGGGTTGAAAGCCTAGTACGCTATAACTAGGCTAGCGAGGCGGCCCTATATATATATATATATATATATATATATATATATATATATATATATATATATATATATATATATATATACATATATATATATATATATATATATATATATATATATATATATATATATATATATATATAATTACTTTAGAAATTAAAACAGTTTATAAGATTAAAGGATCGGTTTGCAGAAATGGAAATAGTGTTTGAAAATTAAGAAAGGTTTTGGAAGATTAAATGACCGTTTTGAATATAGCGTATGGATAATTGATAATATTTTAAAAGTTATGTAAGCAAGTTATACAATCTGATTAACTTTTTAAGTTTTTGTTTGTTTGTTTTTTTTTTTTTTTTTGGTGTTTAACGTCCGACTATTGTGCACACTTGGGCTAATGCAGACGATGGGATTATTTATAGCGTATGAAAATGCCAAGCCCTGGCCGGGAATCGAACCCGGGTCCTCGGGGTGAAAGCCCAGTACGCTATCAACTAGGCGACCGAGGGGCTTTTAAATATAATAAAGAATCTAGAATACCGTACTGTCAGCATGAGGTTTAAATAACCCTTCGAATGTGCGATAATGGTTGAGATAATTTACATCTAGACAGTCGAAGATCAAGTGATCCTCATAAAGATTCTGGTAAGATACCGTTTAAATATAAGAAATAAATTTTCTAGTTTTTAAATAACATTTCAGTTTAACCAGGGCCACTGAGAGAGGGTCGGTGGAGGGTAAATGTGCAAGGACACGGGGCACGGGGCACAGGAGGGCTCGGGCAAGGAAAACAAATCTTCAAAATAGATTTACATTACCAATTGTATATTTTATTTTAGTTGAATTTTCAATTATTAGCATATAACTTTTATTAGTAATATTTATTGTTTAATTAAGGTGAGTACTGTTTACTACTTTTGATTTCATATTCATAATAATGCAATATCGCAATAAATGACTGTTAAATGTTTGATGAGGGTTAATGGTGAATATTTAATAGCATGCAGGTTTAAGTAGGGAAATTGGTAATATAGTGGGGGGGATGAAGGCCGTAAAATAATTCGTAGTCATTTCGAAAGACCTGAGGTTTTTACTTAAAGGGACCTGAGGCCTCGACTTTAACTATCGAGAAAAGTCAAGGCAGTTTTAAATTAAAATTTAGATACCCGGGTTAGATGTAGGCCTACTTTAACAGAGATAAGTGAATCATTTCACACACAACCTCCGCAGTATACATTATTGATATTGACTTTCTTTTGTTTGACTCTATTTAGTGACAGTAATAAGTCTGTCAACTTTGAAATCTACGACGTCATAAGCTGTGTTACCAGTGACGTAACCCGGGGTTAACGAATAAGCGACTGCACGTGACTGAGCGGGTACAAAAAGTTTTACTGTGGGCTGAAAAATTCGAACAGCTTTTAGTGAATCCGTCCGTTTTGAGTTACGCTGTGTGAAAACAAAACGTAGCCGCCAGAAGTGAAAACATAGTTCCACACAATTCTTCATGCTCTGTTTCGAAGGTCGAACTGGGTGTGTAGTTTAATGGCGTTCATTACAAATTTTAATAATTCATGAAGTTATTTAAATGTACATGTATATATATTTATTTGTATAATTAACCCAGCAGGGGTGCAGATATTGATAGCACCTATTGATATCACCTAAATAGCTGCACCTATTGAGAGGATTTAGACGTCCCTCGCGGTACCCGAGTCTAACACACACACTCACAACACTACACTTACGACTTTAACATTTTACACTCACACTTACATTTAGGGAGGCGATAATAGCCTAAATGTGCTTTTCGCCTTAAAATAACAACAACTTGTATATATATATATATATATATATATATATATATATATATATATATATATGCAACATAAAATACATATAATATATTTTTTGCAGGAAGAACGCAAAATCTTGAGGAAGATCCTTGGCCCAAGATTAACAGAAGACGGATACAGGTTGCACTCCCGGAAGACCACACAGAAGATATCGAACCTGGCAGCAGATATCAGAAGAAGGAGGCTTCGGTTCTATGGACACATCAGTAGACTCACAACAACGAGACTTGCCAACAGAATCCTTAAGTATATACAAGGTGTCAAATCAACAACGTCGTGGATCGCACAAGTCAGAATAGACCTACATGACGCAGGAATAGACTCAACAGATGTTGAAGATAGGCACGCATACAGGAGAAAGATGCTCAGTTGGAAGGTCCCAGAGAATGAAATCCCAAAGAGAGCAGGGGTAAAATGGACGGAGGAGCGGAAGAGGATCCATGGGGACAGGATGAGGGAGGTGTGGAAGATTAGAAGGAACAAGACATGAGTCGGAGTGCTTTGCGTGATCCAACAGGGTCTATGCGCAAATAATAATAATATAAAATATTTAGGGTCTCATTTAATTAATTATATATATATATATATATATATATATATATATATATATATATATATATAATTAAATGAGACCCTAAATATTTTTAGTATAATATATTTTTTTATAATTTTTCAAATATTTTTATTACAATATATATATATATATATATATATATATATATATATATATACATATATAATAGCCGCCTCGGTGGCCTAGTTCATAGCGTACTGGGCTTTCACCCCGAGGACCCGGGTTCGATTCCCGGCCAGGGATTGGCATTTTCATACGCTATAAATCATCCCATCGTCTGCATTAGCCCAAGTGTGCACAAGAGTCGGACGTTAAACACCAAAAAAAACAAAATTAATATATATATATATATTTAATTAAATGAGACCCTAAAGATAAAATCGAACAGGCGGCCTGCGTCGTTTATAAGGTTTCATGCGGTGATTGTTTTAAAACTTATATAGGCCAAACTGACAGGATCATCATTCAGATTGGAGGAACACGCACGTTATATTAAAAAAATTACTCCCGCTCTCTACCAGCATCAGAAAGGAACCAGTCACACCATAGAGTTTGAGACTAGCAGACAGCTAGTGTGAATATATAAGACGAGGAATGTGAGAGAGGCCATCGAAATTGAGAAACAAGGTGAACTTAAGTGGAAGGACCTGCTGTTTTAATGGAGGATTTCCCTCAGTTGTGTCCGACCTAAGGGCAATCTCATGGTGATATTTAATTGCTCTCATGGTCAATGAAATTTAGAGATGCTAATAAACAGAACTGTTAAACTGCCCCACAATTATCAACCCCCTGGGAGATGTATGCCCCCAATAACAACTTTCGATGATGAATGAATGACTGACTTTTCAGGCTTACTATTTGCACTGCGACCTTTCTAGTACTGTTGTCCTTTTCTATATTCCTGAAACGGTCAGTTTCATGAAACGGCGCAACTACCATGGTGCATAACTACCACGGTGCGTAACTACTACGGTGCGCAACTACCACGGTGCGCAACTAAGACGGTGTGCAACTACCACGGTGCGCAACTACCACGGTGCGCAACTACGACGGTGCGCAACTACCACGGTGCGCAATTACCACGGTGCGCAACTACCACGGTATGCAAATATCACGGTGCGTAACTACCACGGTGCGCAACTACCACGGTACACAACTACCACGTGCGTAACTACCACGGTGCGCAACTACCACGGTGAGCAACTATCACTTGCGTAAATATCACGGTGCATAACTACCACGGTGCGCAACTACCATGGTGAGCAACTACCACGTGGTGCGTAACAACCACGAGTGCAACTATCACGTGCGTAAGTATAACTTGTGTAAATACCACGTGCGCAACTATCACGGTGCTCAACTACTACGTGCGAAATTACTACGTGCGCAATTACCACATGCGAAACTATCACGTGCGTAACTACCAAGTTGTGCAACTTAACAGCTCACTTTCTGTTTGCAACATTCGAAGGAAATAAAAAGGGACACACAAGTTTTGGCTTTATTTAGTTCAACTTCAGACTAAGCGCGATGCCTCCTCGAAGATGCAAAAACATCAGTACAGTTTTTTTTTTAAACAGATGTAATAACAGATGTCTACACTGATTTTCAAAATAACATTTTTTTTTTAACTTCCGACTTTGTGCACACTTGGGCTAATGCAGACGAAAGTAACACACACACACACACACACACACACACACACACACACACACACAAATTATGTAGGAATATACAAATGTACCCCCGTTTAATTTGGAAACATCAATAATCACAACTTTTGAAAGCGTTCTAATAAATAATTACAAAAAATTGGGAACAGGTTTAAGCGGTTTATCACAAACATTTTGGAATCTAAGAAAATCAATTGAATTAAAAAGTAAAAAAATGGAATATTAAAATTAAAAGAAACGTTTTACAAAACAATTTCAGTCAATTTAAATTAAATGAGCCGTTTGAATGTCCCGGTAAAATCTGAACGTTTTGCGACCCAAGTATGTGACGCGCGAGAACTTGCTGTCGTGTGTCGAGAGGCCTTCTGTAGCTGTGGCAGTGTGGCTGTTAACACATTACGTAAATACAAATACTGAAGCCTGAAACATTGTTACTGTATGTAGTATGTAACATGTAGCAGGTTGTTGGTTGCGTCATGCATGTGTACACTTGTTCCATTTACCTACGCCTATAATACAACGTGGGTTTGTTCAGGTGTTCAGGTGTTCAATATGTTGCACTCCAGTAGTTCATTAAACGAGGGAAGCTGGTTTTTAGTTTCTAACTCGAACCAATCGCTCGGCAATCTGTCGATAGTTCTTTCCGATAGCCTTCAAATATGGCACATTCCTTTATAACACATGTTGGAAAGTGAGGTATGAAGCGGCCATCATTAAGACCCGGGATCATGAAACCCGGTTTTCACCCCTAAAAAACACCCCTCATAAAAACGTTGTTTAAAGATAAAAATTCTAGGGGTTAACTTCCGAACTGCGACCATCGTAAATACATTGTGCCCTGTTTTAGTTTAATCTTAAATAAAAGTAATTATAAGCCAGCTTTTTATTGTGCATCAATTTTCTTTTTCAAGGCGGATAGCACATTGAGGTCATTATCGCCTAAACAGAATTAGTAACAAAATAAGAAAAATAGGGAAGATAAAACTTAACACTACTTACAAAGCAAATAACATTTCTAAAAAGAAAAAAGTGTATAAACAAGCCCGAAAAAAGGACCACGTAAAATACATAGAATTTAGACGAACACATTGTCACGAATAAGAATGAAATAATCTTTTACTAAACAATAATGTATTAAAGTTTTCTATAAAGCTACCTTGTGAATACGTAGGGCGATTTGGAAGAGTTATACAAACTACCATGGTGCGCAACTACCACGTGCGCAACTACCATGGTGCGCAACTACCACGTGTACAACTACCATGGTGCGCAACTACCACGTGCGCAATTACCATGGTGCGCAACTACCACGTGCGCAACTACCACGTGCGTAACTACCACGTGCACAACTACCACGTGCACAACTACCACGTGCGTAACTACCACGTGCGTAACTACCATGGTGCGCAACTACCACGTGCGCAATTACCATGGTGCGTAACTACCATGGTGCGCAACTACCACGTGTACAACTACCATGGTGCGCAACTACCACGTGCGCAACTACCATGTTGCGCAACTACCATGTTGCGCAACTACCATGTTGCGTAACTACCATATGCACAACTACCATGGTGCGCAACTACCACGTGCTCAACTACCATGGTGCGCAACTACCACGTGCGTAACTACCACGTGCGTAACTACCACGTGCACAACTACCACGTGCGTAACTACCATGGTGCGCAACTACCATGGTGCGCAACTACCATGGTGCGCAACTGCCATGGTTCACAACTACCACGTGCGTAACTACCACGGTGCGCAACTACCACGGTATGCAAATATCACGGTGCGTAACTACCACGAGCGCAACTACCACGTGCGCAACTACCACGTGCGTAACTACCATGTGCACAACTACCACGTGCGTAACTACCATGGTGCGCAACTACCATGGTGCGCAACTACCACGTGTACAACTACCATGGTGCGCAACTACCATGGTGCGCAACTACCATATGCACAACTACCGTGGTGCGCAACTACCATATGCACAACTACCATGGTGCGCAACTACCACGTGCGCAACTACCACGTGCGCAACTACCACGGGCGCAACTACCACGTGCGTAACTACCACGTGCACAACTACCACGTGCGTAACTACCATGGTGCACAACTACCACGTGCGTAACTACCATGGTGCGCAACTACCACGTGCGCAACTACCATGGTGCGTAACTACCACGTGCGCAACTACCACGTGCGTAACTACCATGGTGCGCAACTACCACGTGCGCAACTACCATGGTGCGCAACTACCACATGCGCAACTACCACGTGCGCAACTACCACGTGCGTAACTACCACGTGCACAACTACCACGTGCACAACTACCACGTGCGTAACTACCATGGTGCGCAACTACCACGTGCGCAACTACCATGGTGCGCAACTACCACGTGTACAACTACCATGGTGCGCAACTACCATGGTGCGTAACTACCATGTTGCGCAACTACCATGTTGCGTAACTACCATATGCACAACTACCATGGTGCGCAACTACCACGTGCGCAACTACCATGGTGCGCAACTACCACGTGCGTAACTACCACGTGCGTAACTACCACGTGCACAACTACCACGTGCGTAACTACCATGGTGCGCAACTACCATGGTGCGCAACTGCCATGGTGCACAACTACCACGTGCGTAACTACCACGGTGCGCAACTACCACGGTATGCAAATATCACGGTGCGTAACTACCACGAGCGCAACTACCACGTGCGCAACTACCACGTGCGTAACTACCACGTGCACAACTACCACGTGCACAACTACCACATGCGGAACTACCATGGTGCGCAACTACCACGTGCGCAACTACCATGGTGCGCAACTACCACGTGTACAACTACCATGGTGCGCAACTACCATGGTGCGCAACTACCATATGCACAACTACCGTGGTGCGCAACTACCACGTGCGCAACTACCATGGTGCGCAACTACCACATGCGTAACTACCACGTGCACAACTATCACGTGCGTAACTACCATGGTGCGCAACTACCACTGTGCACAACTACCATGGTGCGCAACTGCCATGGTGCACAACTACCACGTGCGTAACTACCACGGTGCGCAACTACCACGGTATGCAAATATCACGGTGAGTAACTACCACGAGCGCAACTACTACGTGCGCAACTTTTACAATGCGCAACTACCACATCCGCAACTATCACGCTGTGCAACTACCATGTGCCCAACTATCACTTGCGTAACTACGAAAAAAGGACCACGTAAAATACATAGAATTTAGACGAACACATTGTCACGAATAAGAATGAAATAATCTTTTACTAAACAATAATGTATTAAAGTTTTCTATAAAGCTACCTTGTGAATACGTAGGGCGATGTGGAAGAGTTATACAAACGCGTTTTAAAAAATATTTCACTTGTTAGAAGTATGAAGAAACGACTTATGTAGGGCCTATAAGATTTTTCCATTCACTTCCGTTTCAAGATGGCGGCTTCTGATGTAAAGATTGTGAGTGTACGCAGTTTTTGACAAATGCATTGACTAACTGATTTGGAATTTAGTTCAAAAGGTACCTTCTATAAAGCCCGAGCGACATATGTGTAAGGTTTTTCCCATTCATGTCCGTTTCAAAATGGCGGCCTCTGTTGTAACGATTACGAGTGAAAGCAGTTTTGGCTAAACGCATTGACCGACTGATTTGAAATTTAGTACGAAGGTACCCTGTATAAAGCCCAAACGAAATATGTATAAGATTTTCCCATTTACTTCCGTTTCAAGATGGCGACCTCTTCATTGTCAATTGTAGTTTAACGATGGGATCGTTTTTGCTGATTATTTCCTGCA
>CM040182.1:66227987-66240487 GCA_022606455.1 Callitettix versicolor | reverse complement strand
AACTGTTCGCAGGTTCGAATCTACTTAGTGTTTCCTTTTTCTGTAAGCTACGTTTTCATTAGTCTAACGGGCATAAATTAAAGAGGTAAACATGTTTAAACTTGACCATTCGGCGTTTGGTTTGTACGTTTGTTACGCAGTTTTCGCCAAAAGCATCGACCGTTTTGAAATTTCGCACCTTGTATAAAGCCCGAACGTAAAGTAAGATTTCCCCAGTCACTTCCGGTTCTAGATGGCGGCCTCTGATTTACCGATGACGACTGCAGTTTCTAGCTATTTCTTGTAATAATGGATAAACCTGTAACTGTATAGATAGAGATCTGAAATAATTTTGACCGATTCATGGAGAAAGATTATAAAATTTCCAATAACATTTTCCTAAATGTTACAACGAAGTTTAAATGTCGGAAAAGGTTACCAGAGGTCAGAGTGTTCTGGAGAGGTGACCGAGCAATTAAAAGTATACTGCGAGGTCGACTGTTCTTCGATTTTTTTTTTCTATTTTAACGTCCGACTATTGTGCACACTTGGGCTAATGCAGACGATGGGATGATTTGTAGCGTATGAAAATGCCAAGCCCTGGCCGAGAATCGAACCCGGGTACTCGGGATGAAAGCCCAGTACGCTATCAACTAGGCCACCGAGGCGTCACTATTTGAACTACTATTATAGTACTAAGTGTGTTCAACATTTTACGTAAGGCAGATTTTAAGTTACGACCATTTTTAACGTAAATAATCATCCCCTACTACCCTACCCTACCACTACCCTTACTACAGGACTACTGCAGACAGCTCCGAGTTGTAACGCACTCAAGCCATGCTCTGCTTGTAGCATCACACAATCTTGCAGGCTCTAACAACCTCGTGCTCTCAAAAATCATAGTTTTTCCCCTAAAGGAATTCACTTTAAAGGATTTCAATTGATGCACCATTTATAAATAATGATTTTTATTTACTTTAATATCTGACTGATTACATCTACAACAAAAGTTAACCAACAAAATTCGATGGCGTACAGAATGCATTAGTTAATTATATAGCTAACGTAATGTTTTCAAATACTTGTGGATTTTTGTAATTTTTTAAAAATTAGATTTGTGTCGACTAATTACTTATCCAGGTGGTGCCAAATCTAAACCTGAGTCAATTACTATCGATTTTTTTAAAATTCCAAAATCGTCCTAAAATTTTCATAATTGATCTTTATTTTTATGCGAAGTCTCATTTTAAAGATTCATAAAATTGGTTTCGAAGAAACTGAAATTGATAAGATTAATTTTAAGAAAAGCCAGAATATTTATCAAGTCTAATGGAGTTGTAATATTTTACAAGTCTAATAAAGCTGTAACATTTTATAAATCTTATAGAACTGTAAAATTTTATAATCCTAATAAAGCTGTAGTTTTTATAAAATCTAATAAACTGTAATATTTTCTTAGAGTAATAAAGCTGTAATATCTTGTAAGTCTAATAAAGCTATATTTTTTTAATATAGCTATATAAATATAGCTAATATTTTATAACTCTTATAAAGCTGTAATATTTTTTAAGTCTAATAAAGCTTATTTTTTAAAAAATCTAACAAAGCTGTAATATTCACTTAGCCTAATAAAGCCACAATTTTTTATAAGTATAATAAACTGTAATATTTCTTAAGCCTAATAAAGCCGTAATATTTTAAAATCTAATATATTGTAATATTTTAAGACTAATAAAGCTATAATATTTTTTAAAAATCTAATGAACACGTAATATTTTTTTAAAATCTAATAGTGTTGTAATATGTTTTAAATCTAATATAGCTGTAATATTTTTTAAAATCTAATTAAGCTGTGATATTTTTTTAAATCTAATAAAACTGTAATATGTATTAAATCTAATAAAGCTGTAACATTTTTTTAAAATCTAATAAAACTGTAATGTGTATTAAATCTAATAAAGCTGTAATATTTTTAAATCTAATAAAGCTGTAATATGTATTAAATCTAATAAAGCTGTAATATTTTTAAAAATCTAATAAAGCTGTAATATGTTTTAAATCTAATAAAGCTGTAATATGTATTAAATCTAATAAAGCTGTAATATTTTTAAAAATCTAATAAAGCTGTAATATGTTTTAAATCTAATAAAGCTGTAATATGTTTTAAATCTAATAAAGCTGTAATATGTATTAAATCTAATAAAGCTGTAATATGTATTAAATCTAATAAAGCTGTAATATTTTTAAAAATCTAATAAAGCTGTAATATGTTTTAAATCTAATAAAGCTGTAATATGTTTTAAATCTAATAAAGCTGTAATATGTATTAAATCTAATAAAGCTGTAATATTTTTAAAAATCTAACAAAGCTGTAATATGTTTTAAATCTAATAAAGCTGTAATATTTTTTTAAATCTAATAAAGCTGTAATATTTTTTTAAATCTAATAAAGCTGTAATATTTTTAAAATCTAATAAAGCTGTAATATTTTTAAAAATCTAACAAAGCTGTAATATGTTTTAAATCTAATAAAGCTGTAATATTTTTTTAAATCTAATAAAGCTGTAATATTTTTTTAAATCTAATAAAGCTGTAATATTTTTTAAAATCTAATAAAGCTGTAATATTTTTAAAAATCTAACAAAGCTGTAATATGTTTTAAATCTAATAAAGCTGTAATATTTTTTTAAATCTAATAAAGCTGTAATATTTTTTTAAATCTAATAAAGCTGTAATATTTTTTTAAATCTAATAAAGCTGTAATATTTTTTTAAAATCTAATAAAGTTGTAATATATTTTAAATCTAATTAAGCTGTAATATTTTAAAGCCAAATAAAGCCGTAATATTTTGTAAGTCTAATAAAGCTGTAATATTTTTAAGTATAATAAACTGAAATATTATTTAAGTCTAATAAAGGTGTAATATTTCTTTAAATCTAATAAACTGTAATATTTTCTAAACATAATAAAACCGTAATATTTTCTAAGCATAATAAAGCTGCAATATTTTCAGTAGCAGTAAAGGTTATTTGTAAGTATATTTTGTGGATTTTATTTAATATAACGTTTAGTTATGTTTTAAAACTTGCGTTTTTCTGTTTTCTACAAAAGTCATCCAACAGCAAAAGTGTAATTGTATTACTTTTGTTAAAAAGAAGTAGCATGTATACCTAACTTGAAAGGATACCGATTGGGCTGTCGCACGATGTATCTTGTTCTCTGACAGCAACTATTTGTCAGATTTCGACTTTCAAGCAAGTTTAAAAGTGCGAAATAATTTACGAATACGGTCAAACCAGCTTTATTAGGTATATGTAGTTAGTAGCATACTGAGTTATTTTACAGACCCTCTTTGGGACTTTTTCTTGTAGATTTTGTTAAATTGCAGATATTTTTCGGCTGTGTCACTCATTAAACAACTAAAAATACTAGCTTTTGTAGTTTTTTCGAAAACATTTTGAGATCACTCGACTAGTACGTTTTAAAGTCTAAAAGTCAACTCGCAAATTTTAATTACAAAGGTAGACCATGGGATGGGGACCACTCATTTAAACATTTTTACTCTCTCTCTCTCTCTCTCTCTCTCTCTCTCTCTCTCTCTCTCTCTCTCTCTCTCTCTCTCTCTCTATATATATATATATATATATATATATATATATATATATATATATATATATATATAATTATTATTATTATTATTATTATTATCTGCTGGATAATAGACCCTGTTGGATCATGCAAAGCACTCCGACTCATGTCTTGCTCCTTCTAATCCTCCACACCTCCCTCATCCTGTCCCCATGGATCCTCTTCCGCTCCTCCGTCCATTTTACCCCTGCTCTCTTTGGGATTTCATTCTCTGGGACCTTCCAACCGAGCATCTTTCTCCTGTATGCGTTCCTGTCTTCAACGTCTGTTGAGTCTATTTCTGCGTCATGTAGGTCTATTCTGACTTGTGCGATCCAAGACGTTGTTGATTTGACTCTCTCTCTCTCTGCCGTTTTTTAAATTTATTACACGGGTTCTGTTTTATATTTTTAACTCTCAACTAGACTAGACTGCGGTTCAGTTTTGTATCTCTCTGAAGATGGTAGCTATGTTACGGAAACCTCTCAGAGGTCACTCAGAGGTCACACATTGTAAGTTTGCCCTAGCTGGATCTAACCTTCCTTCAACTATCTGTTCTTGGATAAGATCCCTTTATCCCAAGCCAAGGCCTGCGAGACTAAAGGGTGCTTAGCTTGAGTGTGCGGACCCTGGATACCATCCACCTCCATATTAATAACGTCTTACTTATATATGCGGTGTTTTGTCTGTGTGCATGTTATTTCCATAGCTACTTGTAAGACTTTGATATCTGGAAACAAAAAATTTAAAACCTAGAAATCCTGGCTAACCGCCAAAAGTGGACCTAAGGAGTGAAAACAGCTGGAGTTGTATCTAACACCATGAAACCCACAAGCAGTGAATTACAGTAAACTGTAGGGACGCTAGACAGAACTACCCAAACTTTCTTGGAAAATGTGAGAGACGGGGTCACTAGAGTTGTATCTAACACCGTGAAACCCACAAGCAGTGAATTACAGTAAACTGTAGGGACGCTAGACAGAACTACCCAAACTTTCTTGGAAAATGTGAGAGACGGGGTCACTAGAGTTGTATCTAACACCGTGAAACCCAAAAGCAGTGAATTACAGTAAACTGTAGGGACGCTAGACAGAACTACCCAAACTTTCTTGGAAAATGTGAGAGACGGGGTCACTAGAGTTGTATCTAACACCGTGGAACCCAAAAGCAGTGAATTACAGTAAACTGTAGGGTTGCTAGACAGAACTACCCAAACTTTCTTGGAAAATGTGAGAGACGGGGTCACTAGAGTTGTATCTAACACCATGGAACCCAAAAGCAGTGAATTACAGTAAACTGTAGGGACGCTAGACAGAACTACCCAAACTTTCTTGGAAAATGTGAGAGACGGGGTCACTAGAGTTGTATCTAACACCATGGAACCCAAAAGCAGTGAATTACAGTAAACTGTAGGGACGCTAGACAGAACTACCCAAACTTTCTAGGAAAATGTGAGAGACGGGGTCACTAGAGTTGTATCTAACACCGTGGAACCCAAAAGCAGTGAATTACAGTAAACTGTAGGGACGCTAGACAGAACTACCCAAACTTTCTTGGAAAATGTGAGAGACGGGGTCACTAGAGTTGTATCTAACACCGTGAAACCCAAAAGCAGTGAATTACAGTAAACTGTAGGGACGCTAGACAGAACTACCCAAACTTTCTTGGAAAATGTGAGAGACGGGGTCACTAGAGTTGTATCTAACACCGTGGAACCCAAAAGCAGTGAATTACAGTAAACTGTAGGGACGCTAGACAGAACTACCCAAACTTTCTTGGAAAATGTGAGAGACGGGGTCACTAGAGTTGTATCTAACACCATGGAACCCAAAAGCAGTGAATTACAGTAAACTGTTGGACGCTAGACAGAACTACCCAAACTTTCTTGGAAAATGTGAGAGACGGGGTCACTAGAGTTGTATCTAACACCGTGAAACCCACAAGCAGTGAATTACAGTAAACTGTAGGGACGCTAGACAGAACTACCCAAACTTTCTTGGAAAATGTGAGAGACGGGGTCACTAGAGTTGTATCTAACACCGTGGAACCCAAAAGCAGTGAATTACAGTAAACTGTAGGGACGCTAGACAGAACTACCCAAACTTTCTTGGAAAATGTGAGAGACGGGGTCACTAGAGTTGTATCTAACACCGTGGAACCCAAAAGCAGTGAATTACAGTAAACTGTAGGGACGCTAGACAGAACTACCCAAACTTTCTTGGAAAATGTGAGAGACGGGGTCACTAGAGTTGTATCTAACACCATGGAACCCAAAAGCAGTGAATTACAGTAAACTGTAGGGACGCTAGACAGAACTACCCAAACTTTCTTGGAAAATGTGAGAGACGGGGTCACTAGAGTTGTATCTAACACCGTGAAACCCACAAGCAGTGAATTACAGTAAACTGTAGGGACGCTAGACAGAACTACCCAAACTTTCTTGGAAAATGTGAGAGACAGGGTCACTAGAGTTGTATCTAACACCGTGAAACCCAAAAGCAGTGAATTACAGTAAACTGTAGGGACGCTAGACAGAACTACCCAAACTTTCTTGGAAAATGTGAGAGACGGGGTCACTAGAGTTGTATCTAACACCGTGGAACCCAAAAGCAGTGAATTACAGTAAACTGTAGGGACGCTAGACAGAACTACCCAAACTTTCTTGGAAAATGTGAGAGACGGGGTCACTAGAGTTGTATCTAACACCGTGAAACCCACAAGCAGTGAATTACAGTAAACTGTAGGGACGCTAGACAGAACTACCCAAACTTTCTTGGAAAATGTGAGAGACGGGGTCACTAGAGTTGTATCTAACACCGTGAAACCCACAAGCAGTGAAGGGCTTCTAATTAAACCTAGAAGCAGAAGACTTGCCAGTGACCAAACCTCGGGTGTGCAAACACAACACCCTTAGGGCTGAAAGGAACTGTATTTGAAGACTGGAGGGTTGTCAGCCAGCATTTCGGACAAAGAACAACTCAGGAAAACCGTGGGACTCATTACATATCACTGTGGTCTGAGGATGTACGTGAACAAAGTACGAATGTACCACGGAGAAACCGTGTTTAGAATATACAGGAAGGAATAGAAAAGTGCAGGATACATAATATTGCCAGCAGGAGACAAAGGGTGTTTGGCTTCCAGGATTCTGAGAACTTCCAGCAGAACGAACTAGTCAATGGACTGATAAAACTCATTGACGGCGGTACCTGCTGAACTAGAATCCACGTGGCTTAGTTCAGGTCCTACGATCACGGTGCCTAGAACCAAGACACTCTTTAAAAAAAATCTAATTAATCTAAATAGTTCAAAAATGTACATCAAAATAAGCATTTTGAATAGTATTACATTTTCATTTGATATTTCATTATATGACAGCGGAGTTCCCTTTTTATATTTTAATCACACCACAGTGCTCGTTGTATATTTGTATTTTAATCACACCACAGTGATCTTTGTATATTTGTATTTTAATCATACCACAGTGCTTGTTGTATTTTTTTTATTTTTATCACACCACAGTGCTCGTTTTATATTTGTATTTTAATCATACCACAGTGCTTGTTGTATATTTTTTATTTTTATCACACCACAGTGCTCGTTGTATATTTTTTATTTTTATCACACCACAGTGCTCGTTTTATATTTTTATTTTAATCACACCACAGTGCTCTTTGTATATTTTTATTTATATCACACCACAGTGCTCGTTGTATATTTGTATTTTAACCATACCACAGTGCTCGTTGTATATTTTTATTTATATCACACCACAGTGTTCGTTTTATATTTGTATTTTTATCACACCACAGTGCTCGTTGTATATTTTTATTTATATCACACCACAGTGTTCGTTTTATATTTGTATTTTTATCACACCACAGTGCTCGTTGTGTATTTTTATTTTAATCACAACACAGTGCCCGTTGCATATTTGTATTTTTATCACACCACAGTGCTCGTTTTATATTTTTATTTTAATCACACCACAGTGCTCTTTGTATATTTTTATTTTAATCACACCACAGTGCTCGTTGTATATTTGTATTTTAATCACACCACAGTGCTCGTTGTATATTTTTATTTATATCACACCACAGTGTTCGTTTTATATTTGTATTTTTATCACACCACAGTGCTCGTTGTGTATTTTTATTTTAATCACACCACAGTGCCCGTTGCATATTTGTATTTTTATCACACCACAGTGCTCGTTTTATATTTTTATTTTAATCACACCACAGTGCTCGTTGTATATTTGTATTTTTATCACACCACAGTGCTCGTTGTATATTTGTATTTTATTAATGATTTTTAAAGCTACGACTGTTCTTCGAGCATCGCATAAGTTCTAGAAGCGTGTCTCGATTTCAAAATCTAAGGTTATGAAACAGCAAAAACAAATATGAAATAGGCTTAAGGCCTCTCGTCTCCCCGTGCATATATATCAAGTTCAAGGTGTTTACAAATAAAGCGAAACCGCAAACATAAAATATAAAAAATAGAATTATTACTTTAGTGTGCAAGAAAGAGGGGGCAACAATTGACACGTCTTCAGGTTAATAGCGAGAGATTGGTCGGTGGGCGGAGTCATTTTCTACACAAAACAGGTGACCTTACCGCTAGTGTACGCACTTGGAATTTTGTTCTACGGAGGTCCGGGTCTACATTATATCTAGGCCTATACGTAAGTACTATCGCCTATGTAATTAATGAAAGGCCTATGTACTCTAGTTAGTCTGTAGTTCGTCGTAGTTATTTTCTTACTAGAAACGTAAAACGATACCTTTCTAAATAAAAGTACGTATTTAATTAGTAAATGAAGTTCTACGATTAAATTTTGTTTTTGTTTTTCAATTTAGAACTAAATTTATATTAGGCTACAGTTTGACAGTTGAGTGAGGAAATCGCCAATCGCCTCTGTTAACGGAGCACTGTCTGCGTGTAGGCATGCAGTGTTTTTATCTACGAACAGGCTTTGTTTCGTATACGAATGTCGCTGTAAAGATAAGAAAAAGGTGTGTTGGAGGGACATAATGGGTCGTCAGTAGTGTATTTCAATGCTGTTCTACTTGAAGAAATTCTCTGATGGATGGAAATTACAAAAAGCCCATCCAGAGTGAGTTCAGGTAAATAATTCATTTCTATTTGCATGCACTGTTTAATTTTGTACAATAATCCGGCAACGCGAGGCTTGAGACGAAAGCGTTATGGCCGTAAGTTACCGCGTTTGACAAATTTATTTCCTTTTTGTACAAATCAAGAAGTATAAACATCTTGCGATAGACTAAACGCGAGACTCCCTTCAACAGATAAATCTGTATTCAAATAGCCCAGTTTAAGAACTATAGTTTCATGAAAACGCAAAAAAATTAACAATTTGGTCATTTCTGCCTATGTGACTCGCGTTATTTTAATACACAATAAAAAAACTGATTTTTTTCAAAACAGGGATTCAGCGTTTCTTGACGAACTTTAATCTCTGTTTTGAAAAAAACGTTTGAGCTCCTTCCGGTTATTTCTATTCGGTTCGTAGGTAAATTTTACTAAAAGATTAAACTAAATTAAAAATCTTACATTTTCAAAATCCAATTTTTTCGATACAAAAAATTAAGGTTACAACAAACATTTTCGTTTTCACTTTACATTGCTCGATACAAACAAACAACTAACTAATCGCGGCACGCAACTGTCTCGCTGACGTGACTGCAGTAAATTTCTAAAAGTATTTTCTTTACCTCAGCATTATTTCAGAAATACCGATTTCACTGTCACAAACATGCATTATCATTTTAAGCTTTCGAATTGCATTGGAAGTAAGAAAAACGAACCCAGACCGCTGTCGAATTGGATTTCTTCATTTTAACGGATTTTGAAAATGAAAAACGTATATTTATAAAGTTTTTAATTCTGCTTATGATGGTGAAATCAGATTTTCAAAAATATTTAAGACGAAAAATGTCACATATATGTTTTTTTAAGATTTGAATATACCGCCATTTTGAAACTGTTAAATGAATTTTGCTGGTTAACGAACTTGTTCAAGTTAAATGGTTTTGTGTGCCAAGTTTGAATCAAATCGGACTAAAATTGCGAACTCGGGCTTGCTAAAACACACACACACACACACACACACACACACACACACACACACACACACACACACACACACACACACACTGACACACACACACACACACACACACACACACACACACACACACACACACACACACACACACACACACACACACACACACACACACACACACACACACACACACACACACACACACACACACACACTGACACACACACACACACACACACACTGACACACACGCGCGCGCACACACACACACACACACACACACACACACACACACACACACACACACACACACACACACACACACACACACACACACACACACACACACACACTGACACACACACACACACACACACACACACACACACACACAAAACATTTCAACGAAGTTCTAAAGTGACCATCGCGGGGCTCGTCTCAAGGTCCCGGGTCTGGGTCTTACCATGATGCTGTAAGGCCATAGCTCCATTTTCGCTCTCCATAGCTCCATAGCTCTCCAATAGCTCCATTTTCGCTCTCCATAGCTCTCCAATAGCTCCATTTTCGCTCTCCATAGCTCTCCAATAGCTCCATTTTCGCTCTCCATAGCTCTCCAATAGCTCCATTTTCGCTCTCCATAGCTCCATAGCTCTCCAATAGCTCCATTTTCGCTCTCCATAGCTCTCCAATAGCTCATTTTCGCGTAAATAAACACTTCAAAGTAAATTCTTTGGTTATTTTAAAGATTAAAGATTAATTCGTAATTAATTGTGAGAACCTATCAAAACACCATTTCAGTTTGTCAATTTTGAAATTGATCAAACGATGCGAATAACGTAACTTGTACACCTAAGGGGCCCGGGGTGACTTTTTTTATGTATGTTACAAAACAAATATGAAAAATATTTGTTAACTGTAAACTTTAATGTTTAACAGACGATAAAATCAATAAATAAAATAAATCCCATTCTAGGCGCAGGGTGGCCAGTGACCAATCTTTTCCATTTCATAAAAACACATAGGCCTACTTAACCATAATAAAATTTAATAATTTATTACATCAAAATAATCCTTTTTTTCAGTCTCTTATTATTATAAAATGAATTTTTTTTTGAAGATTTCTTCTTCTTTTCGTTTCACCCTCTTTGGGGTACGCTGAATCAATCATTTCTTGCGCGCTGTACTTTTCTTTGTTCCCAGTAGCTCTTCATTCTTTCCGATCTTCTTTTCCACTCATCTTCCGAAATGACAGGTTTAGGTCTTATTTTGGTTTTATCTTGGAATCTTATTCTTTCGTCTTTTGAAGGTTTGTTATAAAAGAAAAAAAGCTTTAAGATTTTTTTTATCCCGGGACAGACATTTCTGCGGGGGGGGGCATTAAACTTGTACATAGTACAAATGCGTATTTAAAAGTAATAGTGTTTTTTTTAGATAAAAATTGGATGCATATTTAATTAAGAAATGTTAAAATCAAATAGGCCTAAAATGTAAATCTCGAAGTCTATAAAGCCGCGTCGGTGGCCTAGTTGATAGCGTACTTTCACCCCGAGGACCCGGGTTCGATTCCCGGCCAGGGCTTGGCATTTTCATACGCTATAAATCATCCCATCGTCTGCATTAGCCCAAGTGTGCACAATAGTCGGACGTTAAACACAAAAAAAAGAAAAAAAAACTCGAAGTCCGTACCACTGTCACACATGTCGCTCGTGCCTAACAAAATCAGAAATTTACGAACATTTTATAGTTTTATCAGATTAAAAAAAATATGTGACAGTTACAAACACAAATTTAGTAAGAAAATGGGGGGGGGGTGAGAGACAAAATAACTTTACAAAGTAGGCCCATGTTGTGTTTGGTTGTCTTATAAAGACAAAATGCATCTTGTTGATTAATATATTTTATTTTTAGAAACATCAATATGGCGGCTAGATGGCGCCAAAAGTTGTAATTTTTCGCAAGATAACAAAATCCCTACAGGCCCAGTCGAAAGATTCGAATAAACCAATACTAACACTTGTCGATACTGTTTTTCTAAAAAAATTGTCAATAATTTTTTATACTCAAAAACTATTCCTTATAAAATGCATTACTCAATAAATTTGTATTCTGTGAATAAACATTTATCATTAATCATTTATTTACGTTCACCATGTTTATTTATGTTCATCATTTATTTATGTTAAAACTTACACTTACAACACTACACTACGTTCAGTATAATGATCTGCCTTCCCTAGCTTCGTCAATTCTACTTTCGTTGACGCGTTTCGGAGAACCTCCATCTTCAAAAACTATATAAATACTGAGTATAGATATAGTTTTTGAAGATGGAGGTGCTCCGAAACGCGTCAACAAAAGTAGAATTGACGAAGCTAGGGAAGGCAGATCATTATACTGAACATAGTGATAATAATCCTAGCAGAAAAGAAGAATATAAAAAGAATTACAACACTACACTTACGACTTTAACACTTTACACTCACACTTACATGTAGGCAGGCGATAATAGCCTCAATGCGCTTTTCGCCTTAAAATACAAAAAAAAAGTATATTTATGCTTGTGTTATTTATTTATAATTATGTTATGCCGCCTCGGTGGCCTAGTTGATAGCGTACTGGGCTTTCACCCCGAGGACCCGGGTTCGATTCCCGGCCAGGGCTTGGCATTTTCATACGCTATAAATCATCCTATCGTCTGCATTAGCCCAAGTGTGCACAATAGTCGGACTTAAAAAAAAAAAAAAATAGGCCTACATGTTTTTCACGATATAATTCAAACTAAAACTGTTATATAATTCA
>CM040182.1:66220487-66222987 GCA_022606455.1 Callitettix versicolor | reverse complement strand
ACAAAATAAAACTCCTGTCTGAATAAGATTTTGAACAAACATATTAAATTTAAATAAGTTTGTTTAAGGTTGTTTTTGAGGCTCACCTTTAAGGGCAAGCCTGTCCAAAAAATAAGTCTTACGTTTTAAAAACTGTAATACTATTCTTTATATAATATGTACAATATTTACAATATTTACAAGTTAACCCAGTAACATTTCGCCGTTATATTAAACCGAAGATTATGGAATAGTCCACCGAGAGTTTACAATTAATTGTTTAACGTATTGCCTACTCTGCGCCTGCAATGCTAACTATTTATTATAGTAAAACTATTTTAGTATTGTAATGTAATAAAATTCAACTTCATTAATAAAATTTCAAATGAAGTTGGTGAAGTAATATTTTTTTTAAAATGACGGTTATCTCTTGAATTAGCGTAAAAGCGAGGGCGTCAGAGCACTGTTATGTAGCACTCTATATATTTATTAAGAAACAAATTGTTGGTCTACTTCCATATTAAGAGCGGTAAATAGTCAAATAATTAGGAGTCCACTGTTCTTCGCAGGAGTGACGTTCTAAAAAAAAAATATTAGAAATAAAAACTCCCGCTTGCATAAAATGTGAACAAAATTATTACATTGAAGAAAGTTTCTTAAAGATTGTTTTTCAGGATTGCCTTTTAATAGCCCACCCAACAATTACCATTTATATTAGTTAATTAGTCTTATTCAGTCCTTATTACGTGAGAAAGTTAAACGATCACATTATTAATCGACGATTTTCAGTTTGTGTTACGTCATTCGTTTTTCTAAAGCGATTTTGAAGTTTGTGATTATGATTTTGAAATCATATTTACTTACATTATTAACTAATTGAAATTGTAAACTATTCGAGCAGCCATCAACGTAAGACCCAGGCTCGGTACCGTGAATCGTCTACCAGTTATTAATTCTACAAACCTGTTTTGAATTTGATCTGTTTTCAGAATGTTATGGATCACAAAGGATATTTAGTTCTTGTTGCTTCCTTCATGCTACAACGAAAAAGATTTTTAAAATTAGTCTTTATGTTTTTGATATCATACTTACTTACATTATTGACTAATTCCAATTGAAAATGTGAACTATTCGAGTGGCCTTTGTGGTAAAACCTAAACTCGTGAGACTGAAATGCCGCCAATCATAAGTTCTAAAACATATTTCCAATTATTCCAGTTTCGGGAAGTTAAAGGATCACAGTTTTAATCAAGGGTTTTAATTTTTTTACTTGTTTCATACTTAAACGAAAAACAATTTTTAATATTTGTCTATGCTTTTGAAAAAAGCTAAAAATTTCCATTAACGTGGGACCGGTATCAGTTTTTAAAACTATTTCATTAACATATTGGCGAAGCGGTTACGAGTGCGTCAAAACGCTGTCGCGGAAGAGTAAATGTTCAAATAATCAAGAATATTATGCGAATTTTACTGTTCCTCGAATCGTTAGTATTATTCGAACAAAAACAATACAAAATAAAACTCCTGTCTGAATAAGATTTTGAACAAACATATTAAATTTAAATAAGTTTGTTAAAGGTTGTTTTTGAGGCTCACCTTTTAAGGGCAAGCCTGTCCAAAAATTAAGTCTTACGCGCTTAAAAGACTGTTGTACTATTAGGTATATACTATGTACAATATTTACAATATTTACAAGTTAACCCAGTAACACTTCGCCGTTATATTAAACCGAAGATTATGGAATAGTCCACCGAGAGTTTACAATTAATTGTTTAACGTATTGCCTACTCTGCGCCTGCAATGCTAACTATTTATTATAGTAAAACTCTTTTAGTATTGCAATGTAATAAAATTCAACTTCAATAATAAAATTTCAAATGAAGTTGGTGAAGTAATATTTTTTTTAAAATAACGGTTATCTCTTGAATTAGCGTAAAAGCGAGGGCGTCAGAGCACTGTTATGTAGCACTCTATATATTTATTAAGAAACAAATTGTAGGTCTACTTCCATATTAAGAGCGGTAAATAGTCAAATAATTAGGAGTCCACTGTTCTTCGCAGGAGTGACGTTCTAAAAAAAAAATATTAGAAATAAAAACTCCCGCTTGCATAAAATGTGAACAAAATTATTACATTGAAGAAAGTTTCTTAAAGATTGTTTTTCAGGATTGCCTTTTAATAGCCCACCCAACAATTACCATTTATATTAGTTAATTAGTCTTATTCAGTCCTTATTACGTGAGAAAGTTAAACGATCACATTATTAATCGACGATTTTCAGTTTGTGTTACGTCATTCGTTTTTCTAAAACTATTTTGAAGTTTGTGATTATGATTTTGAAATCATATTTACTTACATTATTAACTAATTGAAAATGTAAACTATTCTAGCAGCCATCAACGTAAGACCCAGGCTCGGTACCGTGAATCTTCTACCAGTTATTAGTTCTACAACCTATTTTGAGTTTGATCTGTTTTCATAATGTTATGGATCACAAAGTATATTTAGTCCTTGTTACTTC
>CM040182.1:66150487-66215487 GCA_022606455.1 Callitettix versicolor | reverse complement strand
TACTAAAACAAACTACAAGGGCTCGGTAAATAGAAAAATTTCTTGAATCAGAAAGTGGTGTTTCTTTGATGCGAACAATCTACTAAAACAAACTACAAGGGCTCGTTAAATAGAAAAATTTCTTGAATCAGAAAGTGGTGTTTCTTTGATGCGAACAATCTACTAAAACAAACTACAAGGGCTCGTTAAATAGAAAAATTTCTTGAATCAGAAAGTGGTGTTTCTTTGATTTATCAATCTACTACAACAAAATACAAGGGTTCGGTAAATAGAAAAATTTCTTGAATCAGAAAGTGATGTTTCTTTGATGTGAACAATCTACTAAAACAAACTACAAGGGCTCGGTGAATAGAAAAATTTCTTGGATCAGAAAGTGGTGTTTCTTTGATGTGAACAATCTACTAAAACAAACTACAAGGGCTCGGTAAATAGAAAAATTTCTTGAATCAGAAAGTGGTGTTTCTTTGATGTGAACAATCTACTAAAACAAACTACAAGGGATCGGTAAATAATAAAGTTTCTTGGATCAAGAAGTCTCGTATTAAACTAATCAAAATCAGTGTGCGTTAGTTTCACAAACAAAAAGACTCAGAAACCTTTGCAGCATTGACTAATGGTCTGGTAATTTCTCGTTCAAACAGTGCGTAACTCAAGATATGAAAATATGCTACAGATGTGAAAGACGAAAAAAGGTGAGCTTATTGCGGTATTAAGAAAGATGCACCAGTTTTCGGGCAAGAAATCTGAGTTATTTCTGCAGAGTACATATCTCTGCCTTTTGTAGCGTCAGACATCTTGTATTTGTTGACGTCTTTCGGAATACTTTCATTTTCAACAAGACTTTTTATTGTACTGCTCCCCCCAAGTCTAGGTTCGTTCTTTTATATTATCCTAACCTCTCCTTTCTCTACTTCTACCGTCTAGTCAGGTTTCATTTTACTGACGTGTTCTCTTTCGGCGGTATAAATAGTACCGGGTAAAAGAACGAACCTAGACTTGGAGGAACCCAAGTACTCGAAGGTAAATAGTTTTAAAAATTACGTATTCGAAAAACGTCAAAAATATAAAGTGTTTGAAATTAGGTAAGGCACGTATTCTATAAATATGTATTCTACAAAATTACAACAATCCTGACGGAAAAAGATGATTAAATTAAGAAAATCTGATTTCACAATTTGGCCATACATAAAACAATTTTGAAACCCGACTGACCTCTGGAATTCAGCTTTAGGGCTGTGCCAAACAGTAATTTACAGACAATCCGAAGGGTTTCAATATAAACTTAAGATATGTAACTTATGTTCCGTGGTAGCCTTGAAATGGTCGCACAAACTGTAGAATAAGAAAACAATCAATTTGCTCAGAACTATGACAAGTGGCTTTAACACCACGTTACTCAGCTTGGTAACGCTAAGGAGACGCAAAAGAAGTCTTTTGATCTCAGTCAAAAAACGAATGTCAAGGATGCCAGTGGTCTCACTAGGGATGTTTACCTTATTTTGTTATGTTGAAATTAATTGTTAGTTTTTGTAACTAGTTTGACTAAATAAATTCGTATTTTAAAAAATGAACGCTGTATGTAGGTCGCTGAATACAAGCCGTTGACCACAAAATACTGTGCATTAAATACTCGGCACGAAGTATAGAACATGTTCACTATTCTGTTCTCAGAGTTTCAATTTTAATTACAATTAAGAATATTCATATTATTATTTTATTCGCAAATTTGTCATCATTTTTGTTTTAAGCAATCGTAAACATTTTGTTTTAAGTCTAACATTTGCGTTTTAAGCAATTGTAAACCTTTTATTTTAAGCCTGGCATTTGTGTTTTAAGCAATCGTAAACCTTTTGTTTTAAGTCTGACATTTGTGTTTTAAGCAATCGTAAACCTTTTGTTTTAAGTCTGACATTTGTGTTTTAAGCAATCGTAAACCTTTTGTTTTAAGCCTGGCATTTGTGTTTTAAGCAATCGTAAACCTTTTGTTTTAAGTCTGGCATTTGTGTTTTAAGCAATCGTAAACCTTTTGTTTTAAGCCTGGCATTTGTGTTTTAAGCAATCGTAACCCTTTTGTTTTAAGTATGGCATTTGTGTTTTAAGCAATCGTAAAACTTTTGATTTAGATTTGTCATTTGTGTTTTAAGCAATCGTAAATATTTTGTTTTAGATTTGGCATTTGTGTTTTAAGCAATCGTAAATATTTTGTTTTAAGTCTGACATTTGTGTTTTAAGCAATCGTAAACCTTTTGTTTTAAGCCTGGCATTTGTGTTTTAAGCAATCGTAAACCTTTTGTTTTAAGTCTGACATTTGTGTTTTAAGCAATCGTAAACCTCTTGTTTTAGGTTCGGCATTTGTGTTTTAAGCAATCGTAACCCTTTTGTTTTAAGTCTGACATTTGTGTTTTAAGCAATCGTAACCCTTTTGTTTTAAGTCTGGCATTTGTGTTTTAAGCAATCGTAAACCTCTTGTTTTAGGTTGGGCATTTGTGTTTTAAGCAATCGTAACCCTTTTGTTTTAAGTCTGGTATTTGTGTTTTAAGCAATCGTAAACCTTTTGTTTTAAGTCTGACATTTGTTTTTAAGAAATCGTAAAACTTTTGATTTAGATTTGGGATTTGTGTTTTAAGCAATCGTAAACCTTTTGTTTTAAGTCTGACATTTGTGTTTTAAGCAATCGTAAACCTTTTGTTTTAGGTTTGGCATTTGAGAACGAGGGTTTATCCACACATCGTGTATTGTTCTTTTAAACACAAATGATGGCAAATGTCCGAATTAAAAGCAATAATAGCTGAACAATGAGTACACAACTTTGCAAACTGGGTACAGAAATATAACTTTATGCCAGTTAGACTAATGAGGACGCTAGTCCCTATCAGCATTGACGGCAAGGGTAAAGGGTAGTAACTGCGTCTCGAATCTACGAGTTGTGCCGTTCAGACGCAGTAGAGTGACGGGTGTCGGCCACAACGACCATCACTGCGCCCAGCTCTGAGCAGTGAACTCCTGTGCCCTTAATAGGCACAAATAGTTTATCTGTTGTTGTTCCGTACTGGACTGGTTTTTAAGTTTTAAAATTTGACAGTTATTTCTTAATTTAAAGAAGTTATTTTTATACTTCTATAATTTTTTTATATAGTGTTAAGGAAAGTATATAACCACGCATTACTCCAGACGAAACCATTCTTACACAGGTCTATGATCCATGTGACAATGATTTAAAAAAAACTATTTTTTAAAAAGTATTTGCAGCTGTTCTTAGTGTGAACACTGATCGTTGAGGTGGAGCGTTCCGCTGAGTGGACAGGTAGACTAAACACAACCGTAAGTACAATATCGGGTAAATATTCTTGCGCGTAATTCCAGATACAGTGTTATAAACAGTCGACTCGAAGAAGCACATAATCTTTTTTTTATTGCCGTATTTCTTATCATAATTCAAACAGCGGAAATATCTCATCAGGCCTAGTGCGTCGTAATTACAAACACTTTACAGTGTAAGCTAAATATGGTGCAAGAACATGGCACAAACTTTCCGTTTGTATTGTTTAAAAGGTTTGAGTTGCATATTAAAGCCCAACAAACAAATCTAAGTTCATGAACGGATTAAATACAGTAAATTCTTCTTCCCGTCAGTGGTCTATCAACTCACCTCATAAAGGCTACTGCGGGTTCGAAACTCTACAGTTTCATCTTCAGGCCGTTATACAAAATGTTAAAATCCCTCTGTCGAGGTCGTCACAAAGTCAAACATACATCACAAATACTGATCACAATTTGTGATGTATGTTTTAATGTTTTGTTTGACTTTATGACGACCTCGACAGAAGGATTTAACATTTTGTATAACGGCCTGAAGATGAAACTTAATTGTTTCGAAACCGCGGTAGCCTTTATGAGATTAGTTGATAGACCACTGACGGGAAGAATAGGTCATAATCTTAATAATTTGAATATGTGGTCCGGTGGCTATGTTACAATAATGAAAGTAAATTCTTCATACTGATTTTTTTCTGTTTTTAAATGATGGAATATTCACGTTGTTATTACTGCTTATTCGGAGATTTGCTGTACGTGTTTAATTTATGAACCGAAAAATCATTAATTTAATTGAGAAGAGACAAAAATAATAACCTACACCGAAAGATTAATTTATATAAGCGAGAAATAATTGACGTTTCATACATAAAAATAGATTAATTTATATAAGCGAGAAATAATTGACGTTTCATACATAAAAATAGATTAATTTATGTAAGCGGGAAATAATTGACGTTTCATACATAAAAATAGATTAATTTATATAAGCAAGAAATAATTAACGTTTCATACATAAAAATAGATTAATTTATATAAGCAAGAAATAATTGACGTTTCATACATAAAAATAGATTAATTTATATAAGCGAGAAATAATTGACGTTTCATACATAAAAATAGATTAATTTATATAAGCGAGAAATAATTGACGTTTCATACATAAAAATAGATTAATTTATATAGGCCTAAGCGAGAAATAATTGACATTTCATACATAAAAATAGATTAATTTATATAAGCGAGAAATAATTGACGTTTGATACATAAAAATAGATTAATTTATATAAGCTAGAAATAATTGACGTTTCATACATAAAAATAGATTAATTTATATAAGATAGAAATAATTGACGTTTCATACATAAAAATAGATTAATTTATATAAGCTAGAAATAATTGACGTTTCATACATAAAAATAGATTAATTTATATAAGCGAGAAATAATTGACGTTTCATACATAAAAATAGATTAATTTATATAAGCTAGTAATAATTGACGTTTCATACATAAAAATAGATTAATTTATATAAGTGAGAAATAATTGACGTTTCATACATAAAAATAGATTAATTTATATAAGTGAGAAATAATTGACGTTTCATACATAAAAATAAAGGACACCCCAATCAGCCAAACCAGTGTAGAAGTAAGGCCATTGTATCCATATTGTAATAAGAATGATGTTTCTGGAAGAGCCTCTGCAACCCCTGAAATCTTTCCTTCACCCTGCCTGCCTACTCGGCGTAATTATCTGTACACTGTAAAACATCACATCTTTTTCTCTTCCCGGATCTCTCTAGAACTGAAAAGACACGCAGGTTGTCATCGGAGTCACAGCACAACTTGAAGCGACTCCTGTTTGTCGACAGTTTAAGTATAATTTGACTCAACGTGGATTCATATTATCAAGAAAGCTACTGGTTGACAGCAGACCTAACTCGACGTGGATTACAACTATCAAGAATGTCAATTTACCAGTCGACACTACCACTCGACTCCAGAAACTGAATGTGGGTTCGAACTATCAAGAGAGCTATCCGTCGACAGTATAACTTGACTACACTGTCATGGAGTTGCTCTCTTTATTGACGAACCACATATCTACCAGATCTTCTGCACAAGAGGATCATCAGCTGAGGACTAGCTTTATGCATATGTTATTGTTTAAGTTTACAATTAATTGTACTGTATTGATTGTATTGTATTGTATTACATATTGATTTACTTATATATTGTATTTAATTGTACATTGGCTCGTTAAAATAGGTGTAACTAAAACAACAATTTATTTGAAATTGTAGCGAGTCAAAGAAAAAAGCTCCGATTACGAAATGCATAATGATGTGGGCCGCATTAAATATTTATTCAATAATATATACACTCAAACAGGATAGAGCCGATAGGTGAAGTTGTAGGTTAGGCCTAAGTAAAATTGTTAATTCATACTAAAAACAAAATTGACTTTATAAGGGAGATTTCCGATTAATCTGAACGAAGCGAGGATCAGAGACCTCGCTTCAGTCATTTAATATAAGTCATGTATGTGTGTGTGTGTGTGTGTGTGTGTGTGTGTGTGTGTGTATGTATGTATATTATTATTATTATTATTTGCGTACAGACCCTGTTGGATCACACAAAGCACTCCGACTCATGTCTTGTTCCTTCTAATCCTCCACACCTCCCTCATCCTGTCCCCATGGATTCTCTTCCGCTCCTCCGTCCATTTTACCCTTGCTCTCTCTGGATTTTTAGGATTTCATTCTCTGGGACCTTCCAACCGAGCATCTTTCTCCTGTATGCGTTCCTGTCTTCAACATCTGTTGAGTCTATTTCTGCGTCATGCAGGTCTATTCTGACTTGTGCGATCCACGACGTTGTTGATTTAACTCCTTGTATATACTTAAGGATTCTGTTGGCAAGTCTCGTTGTTGGGAGTCTACTGATGTGTCCATAGAACCGAAGCCTCCTTCTTCTGATATCTGCTGCCAGGTTCGATATCTTCTCTGTGGTCGTCCGGGAGTGCAACCTGTATCCATTTTCTGTTAATCTCGGGCCAAGGATCTTCCTCAAGATTTTGCGTTCTTCCTTCAAAATATCCTCCATGGTAGCTTTTGTGTGGAGTGCTAGCGTCTCGCTTGCATATAATACCTCCGGTTTTATGACTGTGTTGTAGTGTCTGATTTTTGTGTGCGTCGACATACCTCTATTATTGCAGATATCACGCGTTATACCAAGAGCCCTCTTCATTATCAGTAGCCGAACCCTTTGCGCAGCCTTCTCGCCACCTGTGGGTTCAAAAATTTCTCCCAGATATTTGAAGTGCTTGACTCTGTTTATCTTACCATATTTTGTGTTTAGTTCTTGAATATTTAATTTCGAACAGAAGAATTCGGTTTTTTTTAAACGATATATATATATATATATATATATATATATATATATATATATATATATATATAAGTCTGCTGCAACGTAAATTTATTGTCTACATTAGATGTATCAATTCCGATTATTAAATGACTGATAATTTTATATATATATATATATATATATATATATATATATATATACCTATTTTCATTCTAAATTAATTTTTTGAGTGTATCTTCTTGAACTCTTTTACCTATCCTACACACATTTTTATCCTACCACAGCTATCCTTAATTTTGAGGCTACACAAATGTTTGAGCTTCCCAGGTAAGGAATAAAAGTTATATTTTTATAATCAGTGAATTTTTATTGTTAAAATAAGCTATTGTAGCAATTTAGGTCCATTCGATTTAAACGTGGCAAAAAAAAATCGACTATAAAACTTGAACAAGTCCGTTAACCAGCAAAATTCTTTCAAATGTTTCAAAGTGGCGGTCATTTCGAATATTTAAAAATTCGTAATTTGTCTTAATCTGTTTTGGAAAATTTGTTTTCACCATGTAACTCAGCGTTAAAAACTGCGGTATTTCTGACTTTTCAGAACTTTTACATAAGTAATGATTTTAACAATTTTTTTGGTTTTATTACGTGCTACATTATTTCGTTGAGAGATATTAACTGGCGGAAAATTAAATTTATTACGATAAGTTACGGTTTTTAACCATTTATATTCTAACGGAACTATTTTAACCATTTCAACCATAACGGAACTATATTCTGACGTCCATTTTTGCAGAGCAGCGGCAGCTTTATATCCGCGCAATAACACTCGTTACGAAGGTTTTACGGAATACCATTTATAAAACCAACAACCGGATAACAGAGATAATGCCAATAAGAAAGACAGAACAAAAGTTCGTAAAAATCGGTAACGACCGGTTAAAGATTACCGATAAATTTAAGTACTTGGGAGAAACTATTACCAGAGACCTCAGAGAAAAACCAGCAATGCTTAACAGAGTAGCTAAATTAAGATCTGCCTTCTATTTGACCCAGAACACCTACAAAAAAAATCGCTTTCTATAAAATCTAAACTTAGGCATTATAACACGGTCATAAGGGCAAACGTAACTTACGCCTCGGAGACCCTATTTAATCTAAAGAGCCAAAATAGAACGGAGGAGCTTCAGAGAATGGAAAGGAGAGTACTCCGAACAATTATTAATAAGAAACATTTGGTGAGTGGACAGTACAGACTATTGCCGAATGCGGTCTTGTATCGGAACAACGAGCAGCTCACTAACATTTTTAGGAAAAGAAGATTCTTTGGACACCTGACTCGATTACCAGAGAGCAGACTTACGAGGAGATTATTGGACTACCAACTGAAGTGTAAAGTTAAGAACAACTGGTTGAAGGAGGTGGAGCAGGACTTGGAGGAACTAGGAATAACCAAGGAGCAATTGGCAGGAAGAAGGGAAAAAGCGATCTTAAAATGTCAGGAAACCCAATAACAGTTTAGGGAAAAACGTCCACGAAACGTAGTATATTCGGAAGAACTCAGACTTCAGAGATCAATAAGATTTAAAAAAATACTGGGAAGAACGCAGAAAAACCAAAAGACTTAATTAAATTGACTGTGTGTGCTCCAATGTGGGCTTAAAAAAAACCAACAACCGAGTAGATAGTCTGGTACTTTTTTTTAATTATTGGCATATTTCTATTATATTTTTTCATCAGTAACAGCACGCATATAATCGTTTTCGCGATGAAAAACACGTTTTCCACTTTCGCGCGGTCATTTTGAGGTTATGTTCGTCAGTTTTATTCCCATTTTTTTGTTACTTTCCGTTGTTTCCGCACATCGATATTTTGGATTATTAATACTGATCATATAATAAACAGTTTTGGCGCGAAAATTACCGAAATTGACAACAGTTCCGAAAACTAAGTTTTACCAAAACTGCATAGGCCCTAAATTAGTATTTTGATTCTGAAAATCCGTTGGAATTGATCATCAGAGTGTCATATCGAATTATCCCTTGTGCATCACAACGATGCAAAATATCCCTACAGAAATATGTTTGTTCAAACAGATAAAGTCGTCTACTTTACAGTGCGCCCCTTCACACAGCCCCTTTCGACGTTCTGTTCCGATAGATGGAATTAAAGTTAGCCTTTCCGTAACCGTCCAATATTTCTGACAGGTTTCCTTTGATTGTCTCAATAACGTCTTTTAAAACTGATTACGCAGTGCACGATATCGAATAGGGAAATTTTGTAGATTTGTGACAAGGACAAAGACGTGGTAGTTCTTAGTAATGGTGGGCGTTTCTGCTATTTTTACAAAACGTCAACAAACTGTTTGTTGAGGAAAAAAGCTGCTTTTTAAAACAGTTGGGAAAAAACAGGTTTAGAAAACTGAAACTCGAAGTTGTATTAGCAGCTAAAACATAAAGCACATACGTTCAGTTTTCTAAGACTACTTTTTCATTCCCATTACCACCATGTCCTTAACTGTTTTTGGGTGTAAAGCATTTAGAAAAAAATAATCCTTATAAGTGTAGTAATAATTAAATTACGAGGGTTGATCAAATATAAACGAGACTGATTTTTTTTAAAATTTATTGTTTACTTACAAATTATTCTTGATACAACTTATTTTTCTACATAGTCTCCCGCACGAGTAACACATTTTTCCCACCGGATTGGAAGTTTTTTAATTCCATATTCGTAAAAAGTTCTCGGGCGTTCATTGAGCCATTGGAGCACGAAGGTCTCCACCGCAGAATCGTCTTCGAAACGCTGGCCTCCAAGCGCCTCTTTGAGTGACCCAAACAGGTGATAGTCGCAGGGTGATAAGTCTGGACTGTATGGGGGATGTTCCATTAGTTCCCAGCCAATTTGATCGAGTTTAAGCCTCATAGCGTTCGCCGAATGTGGCCGGGCATTATCGTGAATAAGAATGACGTTTCTCGCCGGTTTAGATTTCCTTTTCCTACGAAAAGACTGTTTTGCGGCCTCTAAAACATCGCAATAATATTGTGCATTTATTGTGCGTCGTTGATGGAGGAAATCGACGTGAAAGGCGCCTTGATTGTCGAAAAATACAGTGGCCATTACCTTCCCGGCCGACGATCGTGATTTGGCCTTCAGGTTTTCTACTGCTTCCCGTCCTTCGGCGAATTCCTTGTGCCAAGCAAAAACGTGAGCTCTTGACAGGGTCCTGTCCCCGTATTGAGCCGTCAATCTACGAAAGATTTCAGTCGGATTGACCCCCTCCTTGGCCAAAAACTTAATAATAATTCTCTGCTCCACGGAAACGTGCACCTCACTCTCACTCATTGTATAGTTTTATACTGAAGGGTCCGAACGGAAATGTTGCCCGTCTACGCCCGTCCCAAACCTCCCAGGCTACCTGAAACCCCACCCTTTAGAGTTCAATGTCCAACGGAAAAGTTTTTAGAAAGTCAGTCTCGTTTATATTTGATCAACCCTCGTACATTCTCAAAACGCAATAATTATGTAAGCTATTTTATGTACAAAATGCGATGAATTTCTAATAGAAGCATTCTTTTTTTAAATTAAAAATTAAATAGTCCTTTGCATATTTACCAAAATGCAGACGATTTAGAATATTTTTAGTTGATTAAAAAATATTGATGATTGATAATAAATATAAAAAATATGTTTAAATAAAATTAGGCTCTGTATCTACAAAATGTGAGAGGTTGTTACTGCAACTCGCAACAAAATAGACATAAACGTTGGCGTTGACCAAACAGTTCTTACGTTACTACAAGCAATTTTGGAATAAAGGGAAAAAGCATAAAAGCAGGTAAAAGAAAAGCAGTTAGCAGGCAAACAGCAGGAAAACAGTTTTAGTACTTGCGGCAACGTTAAGTGTGGTAGTGCGGAAAGCCGTTCCTTGTTTAACAAATCATAAACCAGTCCAAATCCAACTGCTTGTTTCCGTTTGAAAAAGCAGTTTGTTTGTCGTTTATAGAAAAGCAGTTTTTTTAACAGTTTGGTGTTTTCTGCCTCACCACTAGTTCTTAGATCATCAGAGTGTTATATCGAATTATCTCGCAACGATGCAAAATTAGAGATGGGCTGGTCGACTAGTAAACTTGTCGTTTATTCGATTAGTGCCTGAAGTAGCCGACTAGTCGGTTATTTCTAATCAGAATGCGATGAAGGACAAGAAGACAACTCAGCTGATGCGTTAAGGTCCTATTTTTTTGTACACTCTGTTCTAAAACTATAACAAAAAACAGTTGGGCGTCTACTTTTTAAATATAACCGCATGTTACTAATATTATTTAAACACTTCAGACACTTCTTACATAATTTACATAAAATTTTATCGTTTTCCCTTCTATCAAAATATAGCCGTCTCGGTGGCCTAGTTGATAGCGTACTGGAGGACCCGAGGACCCGGGTTCGATTCCCGGCCAGGGCTTGGCATTTTCATACGCTATAAATCATCCCATCGTCTGCATTAGCCCAAGTGTGCACAATAGTCGGACGTTAAACACATAAAAATATCTATAAAAATATTTCCAAAATATTGATCTTTTTGGAGACATTTTAATACTGTTAGATTAAAATAAATAAATCAAATTTTAAAAAACACTACACCACTAAAACTTATTTACACTATTTATTTACAACACTATTTAACACACTATTTAACACACTATTTATATACACTCTGAAATCCCGAAATCATACCGTTATATTACAAGAAAACTTTAAAAAAATCTTAATCTCTTAATAAATCGTCACTGAATCAAAAACTGCAGAATAATGAATAATACGTCTGCTGGACTTACTTTAATATCAATTCCAGGAATTGTGCCCACATTTCCGTGTGTTCGGAAATTGGCTTTGCCGAATATGGATATTGGATCCGTAAGTTAGACAACGAATAAAACTAGTCGATGTTTCAATCTAGTCGACTAGTCACTAGTCGGTTGTTTGAAGTAGTCGATTTGCATCACTACGCAAAATATCCCTACAGCAAAATGTTAGTTCAAACAGATAAAGCCGTCTACTTTCCAGTGCGCTCCTTCCCACAGCTACTTTCTGTATTCTGTTCTGATCGATGGAATTAAATTTAGCCTCTCCGTAACCGTTCATTATTACTAACAGGTCCTCCTTTCGTTGTCTTTCAAACTGATTAACGCCCTGTTATACTTGTACATGGCAACTTCAATATAAAATCACACAGACTTTCCCAGATGTTATTATTCTCGACACGTAAAATACACAAACAAAAATCACCAAGTGCTAAAACATTTCCCGCTATCTACAGTTTAAAAGAGATGCCAAATCACCTTGAATTCTACCAAGAAATACCTGCTTACGTAGATGACTAATTTCAGTAGCTGGTACATTTTATATAAATTAATAGGCCTACGTAAAGAATATTTAAAAATGTGCTTGGATCAAAACTTAGTTTTTTTATGTAAATTTATACATGTATTTGTAGAATTTGTTGTACGTGAATTATTAAGGGACAAATAGGTCTTCGCAGTATAAGTGGTATCCTTAAATTATATGGTTTTTGGGTGAATTTAACAGCCTCGGTGGCCTAGTTAATAGCGTACTAGGCTTTCACCCCGAGGACCCGGGTTCGATTCCCGGCCAAGGCTTGGCATTTTTCATAAGCTATAAATCATCCCATTGTCTGCATTAGCCCAAGTGTGCACAATAGTCGGACGTTAAACACCAAAAAATAAAAAAAATAAATGAAATAAAATAAAATAAAAATATCTCTCACAACCCAGGGCCCACTTGAAAGGCTGGAGATCAAAGAAAGAAAGATATTACGAAAAATCTTAGGCCCCAAATTCCGTAACAACCAATTACTCCACATCAGTAATGAAACTCTTTACCAAAAAACTGAAACACTATCAGACATAATAAGAAAAAGGAGAATTGATTTTTATGGGCACATCCTCCGAATGGACAAAAATAGACTAACCAAAAAAATATTTGACTACTTTCGCAGTAGAAGAGCCGGTTTAGAGAAACGGAGAAAGACATAACAGAACTGCAAATCACTGACACTATGCTCGTGGACAGAACAGCCAAAACAATAACCAAGGACAAGAAGCAACGGTTCCAAGGCAAAGTCAAATCCAAGCGAACGATCCAAATCTCTGACGAAGAAAGAAAAGCAAGATCACAACGTATGAAGCAATACTGGGCTACGAGGAAGGCACAGAACATTGAGAAGTGATTGATTTGGTGTACCCCAAAGTTGGGTGAAACAAATAAAGAAGAAGAAAATAAAAATAAAAAAAAATTGGGTGAATTTGGTTTGAACTCAAGTGCGTGGCTTAAGGTAAGTAATTTGATGATTTCACATCCACGCTAATACCTTTACCAATAATCTGCGCGCAGGGAATATGGAAGAATACCATTATCTAACGATGGATAGCATAGAAGGCACGCCGCCGCCAAGTGCGTGGCTTAAGGTAAGTAATTTGATGATTTCACATCCACGCTAATACCTTTACCAATAATCTGCGCGCAGGGAATATGGAAGAATATCATTATCTAACGATGGATAGCATAGAAGGCACGCCGCCGCCAAGTGCGTGGCTAAAGGTAAGTAATTTGATGATTTCACATCCACGCTAACACCTTTACCAATAATCTGCGCGCAGGGAATATGGAAGAATACCATTATCTAACGATGGATAGCATAGAAGGCACGCCGCCGCCAAGTGCGAAGATATGAGAACTTTTTTACCTCGGTTTTTTATTTTATTTTATTTTATTTATTTATTTTTTTGTTATTGCTTAATTGGGATCATTAACCAGTGTAGAAGTGTCACTGGTACCAAATATTGTGGAAGACGATCATGATCATAGGCTTATATATTATTTCTCGAGTCAACATCCCATTTCTCAGCACATTATGGCCCATTCGTACAGCCATAAATGAGGTATCTTTATAGATTTCTTTAACCAGCTTCTGACATTACAATTTTTTTTTAACGTCCGAATATTGTGCACACTCGGGCTAATGCAGACGATGGGGTGATTTATAGCGTATGAAAATGCCAAACCCTGGCCGGGAATCGAACCCGGGTCCTCGGGGTGAGAGCCAGGTACGCTATCCACTAGGCCACCGAGGCGGCTCACATTACAAAACGATTTTGCGCTACAACTTACTGTTCGTGGAAAATTTTAACATAAAAGACACTGTAACTGACACAGGCAAAACGGCATCATGGATGCGCATGCGCGGCATCACAGATAATATTTTTTATATTTTACGAAGCTAATTTATTAATCACGAATAGACAATTCCATTAAAAATATCACTTTTTTGCATAACACGCTTAGAACGATTTCAATATTTACTTAAAAGTCATTAAACTTACAGGTTATGTGGCCCTACTGACAGTCCTCTATCCCTGCCCGTCGTACAAGCCGGGACAAGCATTTCGAATACCAAACATATTTTTGGACACTGTTTTTTTCATAAATATATTTGTGATTTCTCCTTTCAGCGTGCATTTATCTATTGTTAAAACGAACGTAATAAAATACGAAGTACTATTAAAATGTCAAAAATACAGTTAGAGGTTATTGTGGACTTCGTGTTTGTATCCATTAAAGAAAATGAAATACAAAAAGTACAAGAAGATTACATTCTTACGTCAAATATCGTTTATAAAGAGGTATTGTTTTTTTTTTTTTTTTTTTTTTTTTTTTTGTGTTTAACGTCCGACTATTGTGCACACTTGGGCTAATGCAGACGATGGAATGATTTATAGCGTATGAAAATGCCAAACCCTGGCCGGGAATCGAACCCGGGTCCTCGGGGTGAAAACCCAGTACGCTATCAACTAGGCCACCGAGGCGGCTCGAGGTCTTGTAACGTCTTGTAAAAATTTTTATAAAAAACAATTACCTGTATTGAAATGTAAATACTACAATGACTCATAAATTTGTGATTATTTTTTCAAACTGATCGCTTTTTGATTTAATTTTTAAAAATGTTTTCCTTTCACTGTGTTGAGTATAATGATCTGCCTTCCCTAGCTTCGTCAATTCTACTTTTGTTGACGCGTTTCGGAGAACCTCCATCTTCAAAAACTATATCTATACTCTAGATATAGATATAGATAGATATCTAGAGTATAGATGTAGTTTTTGAAGATGCAGGTTCTCCGAAACGCGTCAACAAAAGTAGAATTGACGAAGCTAGGAAGGCAGATCATTATACTCAACATAGTGACAATAATCCTAGCAGAAAAGAAGAAGAATATAAAAAGAATGTTTTCCTTTCCTTCCAACAACCGTCCTCACCCCAACGATTACTCTTATTCAAATGGCTGTGTATACTTAAAACTTTTATATGCGAAATCGGGGGGAAAATTACCCAATATTTAAATTACTTTGGTGTATTATATTACCCAAAGAAAATAAAACGTATTTGCAAAAAAGTTATTTTAATGCTTAAAGCCCAAGGCAGCTGGTTGTTTCGGATTGTAGAGAACTTAAAAAGATATTTTTTTAAAGGCGAAAAGCCACATTTTTTTAAAGGTGCGGGCGTATTACTCGGTATGTAAAGGTCTTTTGTATCAACTGGCCACCTTTTCTTGTCTATGATCTCATCGTTTCTGTGACCCAATCGGTGCCCATTGTCACCACGCGTGAATAGTACATGCCTTGCAATACAGTACTACCGAGGTGGAAGATTGCAGCGGTAAGCTTTTACACAATACATACAATACAAGTTTTTTTTACAATACAAGTTTTGGCCGTACATTGCAATTTTGTAATTAACTGTGGACGTACTTACTTTTGTAATTTGCATACAAAAGGCAAATACTGCAAACACGACGAATGAAATAAGCGATCGTTCATAAGTGTAGTTTTGAAGTCAATGTTTAAAATTCAATTTTCGACCATTTCCTTCCGGTTTTTTGCAATTTCGCAATCGTACACGAAGTTGTTTTGGAGTTTTTGCGCAAAAGGCACATTCGGAAACCAGAGAGGATAAAACGAGCCATCGTTGATCAAAATCGGTTCAAAAGGCTGGAAAACGCGTCAATATTGAACAAGGAGAAGATAAGAAAACAATTTTTAAAGTGCAATTTTTAAATCGTTTTTTTTAGGTTTGACTCTACCGACTTTCAAAAATGTTTCTCTTACCGCTTCGTCCTTCTCCCTTAAAGTAATATTACTGCCAACTTTATAACGGTTATGTATTTATATTATGGCTACCTGAAAACCGGTACCCTGTCACCTTCAGTAGCTGAATACATTGCAGCAACTCCAGAGGGTGACTGGGGGACTGGGTGAATACATTGCAGTAACTCCAGAGGGTGACTGGGTGAATACATTGCAGCAACTCCAGAGGGTGACTGGGTGAATACATTGCAGCAACTCCAGAGGGTGACTGGGTGAATACATTGCAGCAACTCCAGAGGGTGACTGGGTGAATACATTGCAGTAACTCCAGAGGGTGACTGGGTGAATACATTGCAGCAACTCCAGAGGGTGACTGGGTGAATACATTGCAGCAACTCCAGAGGGTGACTGGGTGAATACATTGCAGCAACTCCAGAGGGTGACTGGGTGAATACATTGCAGCAACTCCAGAGGGTGACTGGGTGAATACATTGCAGCAACTCCAGAGGGTGACTGGGTGAATACATTGCAGCAACTCCAGAGGGTGACTGGGTGAATACATTGCAGCAACTCCAGAGGGTGACTGGGTGAATACATTGCAGTAACTCCAGAGGGTGACTGGGTGAATACATTGCAGCAACTCCAGAGGGTGACTGGGTGAATACATTGCAGTAATTCGAGAGGGTGACTGGGTGAATACATTGCAGCAACTCCAGAGGGTGACTGGGTGAATACATTGCAGCAACTCCAGAGGGTGACTGGGTGAATACATTGCAGTAACTCCAGAGGGTGACTGGGTGAATACATTGCAGCAACTCCAGAGGGTGACTGGGTGAATACATTGCAGCAACTCCAGAGGGTGACTGGGCTTGGAATAATGCCGTGTTCCTTAATACTGTACATAAATATTAACGACTCCTGACACAGTGGGTTTGTATTTTTGAACGCTCAGGTTCGACATTTCAGTCCGATTTGAATCGAACGTGGCAGAAAAATCGATTTTCGTAATAGCTTGGAGATGTCTGTTAACCAGCAAAATCGGTTAAAAAGTTTCATATTTTTTTTTATTTTATTTTAAGGCGAAAAGCACATTGAGGCTTTTTTTTTGGTGTTTAACGTCCAACTATTGTGCGCTAATGCAGACGATGGGATGATTTATAGCGTATGAAAATGCCAAGCCCTGGCCGGGAATCGAACCCGGGTCCTCGGGGTGGATAGTACGCTATCCACTAGGCCACCGAGGCGGCTAAAATTGAGACTATTATCGCCTCCCTAAATGTAAGTGTGAGTGTAAAGTGTTAAGTCGTAAGTCTAGTGTTGTATGTGTATGTTAGACTCGGGTACCGCGAGGGACGTCTAAATCCTCAATAGATGCAGCTAGTCTGCACCCCCTGCGGGGACAATAGTGGCGGCAATTTTAAATTAAAAGTTTAATTACATTTTGTCTTGAATATTTAAAAAAATCTGATTCCATAACCGTAATTAGCTTTGAAAACTGCATACATTAGCATTTATAATTCTAAATCCATTGAAATTTAATTTGATGACGTTCGTTTTCGCAATTTAAAAATTTAAGGGGCGCCTCGGTGGCCTAGTGGATAGCGTACTATCCACCCCGAGGATCCGGGTTCGATTCCCGGCCAGGGCTTGGCATTTCCATACGCTATAAATCATCCCATCGTCTGCATTAGCCCAAGTGAGCACAATAGTTGGACGTTATAAAAAAAAATTAAAAATTTTAAAAGCTGATGTATGCATATTTTAATGCTGTTTGTGAATTTTAAATCAGAGTTTCAAAACCGGGTGATAAAAAATTTCTTTTCTGGATTCGCTTCTATCATATCGGCGAGAGAGTTGCGTGCCGCGACGTGTTATTTCTGTAGACAAACGCGAGTATATTAACATAAGTAGGCAAACGTGAATATTATTACTCATTGCGCGATGTTTCAGTTGAAAGTTGGCGCAAATAGCAAATAGCAGGTGGCCTATTTACGTTATCTCGCACGTTAATGTCATTCAAGGCTTTACGACAACGGCGGCTAGAAGGTCATGTTAGGCCCTAAACTTGAGTTACTCGATAAATGTTCTTCTAAAATAAATTTTTTTCAACAGTAAATGTCACAACCTGAAAATATTAATGCGTTTTATAGTACACGACTACAGTGTGTATCCGAATACGAAAGATAAGAATGTGATGAAACATTTAAAAAATTAAACATGTTTAGCTCAACGACGACTTTTGTAGTTTGTAACATCGCATTTAGAAGAATGCCGTAACAAACATGACACGACTTGAAGGCCGAACTTAGGTGTCGCTGTGCAACATTAATGAAAATAATTGACATTTAAATTGTACTAAAATAAGTCGTTAAACTTAATTAAAGTAAAACACTAAAACGCTTTTCATTTCGATAGTCACGTTTTGAAAACAAAAAATACATCTTCGAAGCGTACCTTATTCTTCATTTCGGTTGAGTATAATCATAAATCTCTGATTACAACCAATGAATACAGAATCTATATTCATAGAGAATAGATTCTGTATTCATTGTTACAACCAACACCACACGCATCCTCTTGAAGAATATGTATTTCTGGGACATACAGTTAGCTGTACGTTTCTGACTATAAATCAATGCTACAAAAGCTCACATTAGTTATAATATTTTAAAATTTATTAGGTTATAGTTGGAGCACACAAACTATCCTTAAGACATCCTTTTAGGCTATAATTGGAGCACAGAAAATAACTCTCGGATATCCTCTTAAAGAATGTGTTATTCCTTACTGGAACATTCAATAGTACGCTTATGTATCTAATTATAACATAGATAATAGCTTATATTAGCTTACAGTTTACTTAATATATTAGGTTAAAGGTCAAGCACATAAGCTTGTCCCTCAGATATCCTTTCAGGTTATAGTTGGAGCACAGAAAATAACTCTCAGACATCCTCTTAAAGAATATGTTATTCCTTACTGGAACATTCAATAGTACGCTTATGTATCTAATTATAACATATATAATAGCTTACAGTTTACTTAATATATTAGGTTAAAGGTCAAGCACATAAGCTTGTCCCTCAGATATCCTTTCAGGTTATAGTTGGAGCACAGAAAATAACTCTCAGACATCCTCTTAAAGAATATGTTATTCCTTACTGGAACATTCAATAGTACGCTTATGTATCTAATTATAACATATATAATAGCTTACAGTTTACTTAATATATTAGGTTAAAGGTCAAGCACATAAGCTTGTCCCTCAGATATCCTTTCAGGTTATAGTTGGAGCACAGAAAATAACTCTCAGACATCCTCTTAAAGAATATGTTATTCCTTACTGGAACATTCAATAGTACGCTTATGTATCTAATTATAACATATATAATAGCTTACAGTTTACTTAATATATTAGGTTAAAGGTCAAGCACATAAGCTTGTCCCTCAGACATCCTTTCAGGTTATAGTTGGAGCACAGAAAATAACTCTCAGACATCCTCTTAAAGAATATGTTATTCCTTACTGGAACATTCAATAGTACGCTTATGTATCTAATTATAACATATATAATAGCTTACAGTTTACTTAATATATTAGGTTAAAGCTCAAGCACATAAGCTTGTCCCTCAGACATCCTTTAAGGTTATAGTTGGAGCACAGAAAATAACTCTCAGACATCCTCTTAAAGAATATGTTATTCCTTACTGGAACATTCAATAGTACGCTTATGTATCTAATTATAACATATATAATAGCTTACAGTTTACTTAATATATTAGGTTAAAGGTCAAGCACATAAGCTTGTCCCTCAGATATCCTTTCAGGTTATAGTTGGAGCACAGAAAATAACTCTCAGACATCCTCTTAAAGAATATGTTATTCCTTACTGGAACATTCAATAGTACGCTTATGTATCTAATTATAACATATATAATAGCTTACAGTTTACTTAATATATTAGGTTAAAGGTCAAGCACATAAGCTTGTCCCTCAGATATCCTTTCAGGTTATAGTTGGAGCACAGAAAATAACTCTCAGACATCCTCTTAAAGAATATGTTATTCCTTACTGGAACATTCAATAGTACGCTTATGTATCTAATTATAACATATATAATAGCTTACAGTTTACTTAATATATTAGGTTAAAGGTCAAGCACATAAGCTTGTCCCTCAGATATCCTTTCAGGTTATAGTTGGAGCACAGAAAATAACTCTCAGACATCCTCTTAAAGAATATGTTATTCCTTACTGGAACATTCAATAGTACGCTTATGTATCTAATTATAACATATATAATAGCTTACAGTTTACTTAATATATTAGGTTAAAGGTCAAGCACATAAGCTTGTCCCTCAGATATCCTTTCAGGTTATAGTTGGAGCACAGAAAATAACTCTGACATCTTCATAAAGAATATGTTATTCCTTACCGGGACATTTAATAGTACCCGTATGTTTCTAATTATAAACAATGCTATAACAGCTTATAATACGTTTAAGCTCAAGCACATAATCTTATCCCTCAGATATCCTTTCAGGTTATAGTTGGAGCACAGAAAATAACTGTCAAGCATCCTCTTAAAGAATATGTTATTCCTTACTGGGACATTTAATAGTACCCTTATGTAGTGGTGGGGCAGAAAACACCAAACTGTTAAAAAAAACTGCTTTTCTATAAACGACAAACAAACTACTTTTTCAAACGGAAACAAGCAGTTTGATTTGGACTGGTTCGTGATTTGTTAAACAAGGAACAGCTGCTGGGACTTCCCCACGTTCTATTCGAATGTTGCCGCAAGCGCTAAAACTGTTTCCCTGCTAACTGCTTTTCTTCAACCTGTTTTTATGCTTTTCCCCTTTATTTCAAAAGTTGCTTGTTGCTTGTAGTGAAGTAAGAACTGTTTGGTCGTTGTCAACGTTTATCTCTATTTTGTTGCGAGTTGTTTGAAAGTTTTAAATGTAAAATTTTTTGTTCAAACATTTTTTTAAATGTAAAATCAGCCATAATTGTGTTTTATATTAGTTTTTCTCCGTAGTTTACTTTGTGTTTAGAAACTTAAAAATATTTAGTGGACAATTTTGAACTTTTTCTTTTACTTTTTTTATTACTATGTTCTTATTACTATATTGTACTTATTAAGGTTACTTTTCTCAGTGTTGAAAAGTGAAAACATACTTTCTCCCAAATAAAAATATGACAGTAACATCTCACATTTTGTAAATACATAACCTAATTTTATTTAAACGTATTTTTTATATTTATTATCAATCATCAATATTTTTTTAGTCAACTAAAAATATTCTAAATTGTTTGCATTTCAGTAAATATGCAAAGGACTATTTAATTTTTAAGTAAAAAAAAGAATGCTTCTATGAGAAATTCATTGCATTTTGTAAATATAAAATGGCTACATATATATTGCGTTTTGACAATGTATGTTAATTAATACTACACTTATAAGGATTATTTTTTCCTAAATGCTTTACACCCAAAAACAGTTAAGGACATAGTGGTAATGGGAATGAAAAAGTAGTCTTAGAAAACTGAACGTTTGTGATTTATGTTTTAGCTGCTAATACAACTTCGAGTTTCAGTTTTCTAAACCTGTTTTTTTTCAACTGTTTTAAAAAGCAGCTTTTTTCCTCAACAAACAGTTTGTTGACGTTTTGTAAAAATAGCAGAAACGCCCACCCCTACCCGTATGTTTCTAATTATAAACAATGCTATAACAGCTTATAATTTATTTAACATATTAGGTTAAAGCTCAAGCACATAAACTATCTCTCAGATATACTTTCAGGTTATAGTTGCACAGAAAAAAAATTCTCAAGACATCCTCTTAAAAAATATGTTATTCCATACCGGGACATTCAACATGTAAATTTGAATATTGTTATTCAAATATGTAAATTTGGATGTACCCCGAGTGCCCTTATGTTTCGAATTAGAAACAATGCTATAAAAGCTTATAATGAAGTTAATTCAGGTAAAACCTGAATAAGCACATAAACCTCAGACATGATTTTAGGTTATAATTGGAGCACAGAAAATAACTCAAAACATCCTCTTGGAGAATATGTTATACCTTCGGGCATCCAATTGTTTCCTAAGTCCAACTAGAGGACGCTTAAAAGTGTCCATTCATAATATGTAATTTAATTTTAATGGAAATTAAAATATCAACCCTTGAATATTTGAAATATATGTCTTTATTAGTCAATGTCAATATAGCCTATATTTACATCGAATTGACATATATATATATATATATATATATATATATATATATATATATATATTCAAATATATGTCTTCATATACTGACTTGAATCAATGTAACAAATTTTAAAGAAAAAAATTTACGTTTTGACAGTAAATTGGAAAAATAAATCACACCCAACAACAGGATATTTTTATTTTTTTCGATTTACACCCGAACTGTAAATTTTCTTTTATTTAAAATTTGCTATACTGATTTGAGTCATGAATGTGTGTGTGTGTGTGTGTGTGTGTGTGTGTGTGTGTGTGCATGACTAAAATTTGGTGAACCAATTTAAAGAAATTAAGCCGATTTTGAGAAGTTCCAATTACAAAAAAAATATCTCAAAGGATATTAAAATAAACCCTTTTATTTATAAAATATTTAAAAAATGATTGCGAGATATGAACAAACGAAAACTACTTGTCAAATTGCGTCAAAAACAGTTACCCATTTTGACCTCCAGAGATACAAGCGAGCGAGCGCACACACGCACACACTCGTGTGAAGTAAAAAGCATTTATGTGTCTGAAAATAAAATGTAAAGATAGATTTTTCACGATCACCAAGCTTTCTTTATACTTCGAATAGTGAGAAAATGAAAATATACTTTTCCTTCATTACAAAGGGTGTATGGTGACAATTCAAACGAATCTCTGTAAAACAAACTATGAACTCTTGATATTGTTTGAAATGTTTGAATATTTCTTGCAAAACTTCGGCACTTACATGCCAGAGGCAGGAAATTCTTGTAACCACGTGACTCGCCCGAGTGGCCTAGCGACATATTAGCTATATTGTAATGCTAATGTTCCGCTACAGCTTACAATACTGCCTAATTGGTGCATATCACTACTAGGCCTAACAAACAATTCTTCCTCCATATTCATATCTATAAACATCGTCAATACTGTGTAATGACGTCACAGAGGCCTATACAAGTACATACTGCGCGGCCTGTTTTAGGTTATTTTGCCGCTATAAAAATTGGAAAGCACCAGTGCTGGAAAATGCGCGAAGAACTTCCAGGGAAGTAAAATGAAATAATCGTGGCATGCGACTGTCTTGCTAGCGTGATAGAAAGTAACAGAAACCAATCACAATATCTTATTTTTATCTGAAAACTGACTTCACGACCATAAATAGCGTTCCGCCTACTTTGATAACTTTACATTACTTTGAAAATTAACTCTACCAAAAATATTTCGAATTTTAAAGGTTTCATGGATAACGAACCAAGCTTGCTAAAACCGATTTTTGTGCCATTTCCATATAGTATAACACATACAAAGACCTTCATAGTTTAAGTGATTTTAACCAGGTTTTTGGCAATGTTAAGCCGGTAGAAGAATCCCGATTTTTGCTAAAACATTTACAAACTGGGTTCTAAAAGTAGTACCTACATACCCAACATTTCGAAAAACTAAAACTACAGGTTTCTGTTTAAAATAAGACTTATTTAATGCTTGATCTAAAAACGAATTTTTTTTTTTTTTTGTTTTAACGTCCGACTATTGTGCACACTTGGGCTAATGCAGACGATGGGATGATTTATAGCGTATGAAAATGCCAAGCCCTGGCCGGGAATCGAACCCAGGTCCTCGGGGTGAAAGCCTAGTACGCTATCAACTAGGCCACCGAGGCGGCTGCTGATAGATTATTTATTAAAATTTCTACACAAAAATATTAAGCAGGTTTAAGGTTTCTTTATGGTGATTGCTCATAACAAGAATTAATATTAAACAAATTGCCATAGAAAATGAGCTTTAATAAGCAACCCTCATGACAAGACCCAAAACTGGGAACTTGAAATGAGCATCAATTCACTAGAACACTTTTTAAGATGTTGTTATATATATATATATATATATATATATATATATATATATATATATATATATATATAAACATACATATTAAAACGAAGGATCTACGTTAACTTGGAAAAAGCTAACGGTAGTAATTCGATTCGAACCATAGTTCAGGTCACTTCTATTCCCACTAGGCCTATCTTACTAAACTTGAGTCCTCCCCAATTACATTTTTTTCCCCGGCGAAAAACCGTTAAGGTTATCATCGCCGTTACGCAAAATAAAAGTATATAAAAAAACAACAACAACAAACTATAACAGTAAAAATAAATAAAACAAAAATTTAAATAACAGGTATAACTATATTACAATAACGAATACTTAAGAACTAAATAACAATGAATAAAATTTAATAACAATTCATAAAAGTATATATAAACACAACAAAGATAAAGTTATTTAGAGAAAATAATTAAATAAAATAAAATAAAAAGGGATGTAAATTGTCCCTGAAAAAAAATGTAAGTACAATGTATAAAGCAAAATTAAAAATAAAAATAATAACAATAAGTTAAATTTTATTTAAAAGATTCAAGCGACGCAAGAATGTTAGTACTCGGTCAATAGCCATAGAATCATCTTTTAATATTTCCTCTAAATTGACACCTAGTCCACATAATCGGTGCTTGTTCCTTAGACCATTGCAATCTCACAGAACATGTTCAATGGTAATGAGTGCTTGGCAAAACTCACAAAGGGGCGGGTCCCGCCTCTCATCAAGAAACCATGTTTGAAAAGAGAATGTCCAATGCGGAGACGGGTAACCACTACCGCTTCCCTACGACTTGTACGTACAGACGACCTCCAAGAACGAACAGTATTTTTAATTACCCTCAGTTTATTATTACCGATAGCTGCCCACTCGTTTTCCCAATGCATATGATTTAAGTGCTTTACATAACATAGAAAATCTGATGAAATCACAGCCTGTGTGCTTGGTAGCAGCAAGGTAGCTTCCTTCACCGCATTATCTGCTCTAGTGTTTCCAGCTATCCCACAGTGACCAGGTATCCAGCAAAATGACACACCAACACTACGCAGTTCAAGCCAGTGGATTGAGCACAAAATACATTGAACAAGAGGATTTTTGGAGTACATGTCCTGGATAGCCTGCAGTGCACTTTTAGAATCAGAACAGATTAGATAATGGGCAGAGTCAGATACAACTGTTGTCAAAGCCTTAAAAATAGCAAATAATTTGGCGGTGAAGACACTACTAACTCCCCAATTACATACAGATTTTTCTAATAATAATTCTATAATTATTATAGTTCTATAATAGAATACAGAATAATATATCTATAAGAATAATAGATAAAATAATACACATTTTCGATTGATTCAAATTTGGTACAAAAACCGACTTTAGTAATGGCCTGGACAAATTTGTTATGTACCCAGCAAAATCTATTCCTAATATTAAAAAAAAACCTTTTTTGAAAATCAGATTTCACAATCATATTGAGAGTGTAAATCTGTATACACTTTCAAATTATATTGAAAATACAGAAATGAAACTAACAGCGGCTAGTGTTAATTTTTGAATTTTCAATGTAATGCGAAAATTTAAAATGCTAATAACAACAATTACAATGGTGAAGTGCGATTGAAACTATGGCGCTGTCGACCACTACTAAAATTTCTTATAGATATCTTAGCAGCTGAAAGGCTTGCAGGTCAATGTCCCCACACATTGAGTATAATACTGCACAGAAGTGTTGTGCCCCCCCCCACAGACAGACTAATTTGCACAGCTTTGCTGTTTCACTAGCTCCATAGTTCCTAAAATTACATAATTCAATAGGAAATATAAAGGGCTATAAAAAGGCATCTTGACATTTGTCACATTTATTTAAAATTTTGATTGTCTGTCGTTTTGAAGGGGTCAAAGTACAGTGTGAAATTGATATTTTTTCCTACACCGCTACTAGGTACAGAAGCATGCTAAGTTTGAATTATATCCCTTATACATATATAAAATGTTTTGTTAAAATTTATTATTTATTTTTTTTTTTAATGTTTAACGTCCGACTATTGTGCACACTTGGGCTAATGCAGACGATGGGATGATTTATAGCGTATGAAAATGCCAAGCCCTGGCAAGGAATCGAACCCGGGTCCTCGGGGTGAAAGCCAAGTACGCTATCAACTAGGCCACCGAGGCGGCCGTTTTGTTAAAAAAGAAAATTGAAGGTAATGGGATAATGTGTTTTTGGACATATACTTGACTTTTTTCATATTATTAGGAACAGAATTAGCTTCCAATAATGATTTTTTGGATACAGCAAACCATTTGGGTACTTATGGACCTCATTTGAGCAAAATTGTTTGAGCCAATTTAAAAAAAAATGATTAAAACAATTGTTTTCAGGGTGAAGATCAATCACTGGACCATCCTTTTTAAAAGAACCTTACGGTGTAATATTATGAGGAGAAATATCAGTTTCATACGGGGCTGTCAAATATAATGCAACTAATTTACTCTCAATGTAGCAATTGATTCTCTTGCTCAGTGAAAGAACGTTTTTTTAAAATGTGATGTCAGCCTCAAGGTTTATCTTTCTGTGTTCAACACCCTTATCAGGATTAAATTAGCCAAGTACTGTAATGAAATGGATATATAATGTAGGTTGCTATTTGGCACAAAATTAAACAGCTTATATGATTTTTTCAAAATGTAATCTGTTTAAATTATTCTTCTTTATATAACTCACAAGGTAGCAACTATATATATATATATATATATATATATATATATATATATATATATATATATATATATATATATATAATAAATTGTAGCCGCCTCGGTGGCCTAGTTGATAGCATACTAAGCTTTCACCCCAAGAACCAGGGTTCGATTCCCGGCCCAGGGCTTGGCATTTTCATACGCTATACATCATCCCATCGTCTGCATTAGCCCAAGTGTGCACAATAGTCGGACGTTAAACACAAAAAAAAAATATATATAATAAATCGTTAACTTCTTCTCCATGTGTCACATTTTCAATACTTCTTCACAATTAGTTTACATTATTGCATCCTCCTATTAAAATTAGCAAAGTAACTAAGAACAAATCGGATATGTATTGTGATTTTGTAATAGTATATACATTTGTAGTTAAACATAAAGCTGCAGCAGCCGTATTGAAAACATCGATAGACATGTTACAACATTTTAATAGAAATTTAAGTTAGGGAAGGTGTAATAGCTTAGAGATTCGTTTTTCCTTCGACAGTACCTGTTATAAATTCAAGATCGACCTGTGTAATAAGATAGAGATTCCGTACTGTGTATTAACATAGAGACTATAGTTTCGTCAAGTTCGTTGCACCATGTGTATATGTTGCTGCTTGCAGGCGCTTCAGTATCTAACAAGTAGAACTCACTTAGTTAAAGAAAGATATATTATTAAAATATAAAGTTCATTTGGATAGGTTTTGTTCTTAAAGGCTTATGTGCAAAGCTGTAAATGTATACTAATTTATATACGTAGTAGTAATAGTAAAAGAAATAATAATATAAAAATATTGTTTGAAGGCTACTTTATTCAAACCATATCCGAATTGAATTAAGAAAACAGCCCTAAATTAATTATGAATTCATATAAACTTGTTTTTTTTTCGATAAAACACTAATATTTCTATACAGATAATTGTCAAAAATAAACATTTAGATATGTTGTTGACCATAGTATTGACAATATATTCAACAGTAAAGATACTGAAGCACCTGCAAGCAGCAGTGTTGGCAACATATACACACTTGACGCAACTGTAGCCTCTAAGTTAATACACAGTACGGAACCTTTATCTTATTACACAGGTCGATCTCTTAACCTATAACACGGTCGAAAGAACACGAATCTCTAAGTTAATAAATCTCTAAGGTATTGCACATCCCCTTGAAGTTATTGTGCACAGCATTTCGCCTGTTTTTTTTATGTACTCTATTAAAACAGAAATGAACCACACAGTAAGGGTTATTTCTCCTTAACAGGTTCTACCCACGTAATGTGTACCATAACCTTATTACTTCTAGAGTAACAAATTACTGTTACCTACAAATTGCGAAGTATACTTAAAGATTGAAATACTGACAGAATACAATGTGGTAGACATCCTAATGTCTGTATTGGCAAGATGTTGAAAGAAAGCAATTATTGCAGTAATTGAAAGTAAGAGGTGAAAAGATTCAAACCTCAATTACCCTAACTCACCACCTTGCACATGTTTTCATCAGTTGGACATTCAATCCATGAGAATAGTGTATTCTTTTTATTTTTAACAGGATTATTAGTTCTGTAAAACCTATAAATTTTATACACACTTAGACCAACATTAAAATTAACATTATTTAACGACGTACGAGTACGAGTCGCGTGTGTAGCTTGGCCAAACCGAATTTCATGATGAATATTTTAAATGTGTAATTGTGCTTAGTGTTTGTGATGTATGTTTTAATGTTTTGATTGACTTGTGACGACCTCGACAGAGGGATTTAACATTTTGTATGATTGACTTGTGACGACCTCGACAGAGGGACTTAACATTTTGTATAACGGCCTGAAGATGAAATTATGGTTTCGAAACCGCGATAGCCTTTACGAGGTGAGTTGATAGACCACTGAAGGGAAGAATAGGTTATAATCCTAATCATTTGAATATGTGGTCCGGTGGATATGTTACAATAATGTAACATATTATGTCAAATAGTATGCGATATAATCCACCAAGGAACGCCTAATAACATATTTCTCTCTCTGAACAATTTTAGTTTACAATCATTTCAATTACATTCAACATGTTCGTTCTTAAACAACATATAAGGCTTTCTACATTAATACAATATAACTGGATATGGTGTTAATTAAAACACAATCAATAATAATTTCAGCTGTTTGTATTCTCACAGACAAACACATAAATATTTCAATTAATGATGATTTGTTATTATTTATGTTCATCATAAACAATGTCAAATATAACTTCAGTTAATGGTAAAACTGAAGGATCCGTGGTAAACAATCAGCTGTTTAGGTGTACATTACCATCACCACCACGCAAAGTTAATGCAAACACCTTATGACTTTATTAAGTCATCATTGACATTTTCCAGTCAATAATTTTGCATCTGGATAGGCAAGGAAACTGAAACTGGGAGTTTTATCAATGTATGTATACACTTCAAGAAGTTTGTCACTGCACATATCTGCAACATATATATGAATACATACAGTATTTACTTTAGTCGAAAACAGAATTTTAAAATGAAAATGACTACACAAAATTATTGACTTAAAAACTAACATCATTGTTTTTTTAATGTAACTATCTATATCTGTATTATATAGGCACAAACAAACTATTCTATACATTAAAAAAAACTTAAAACAATCAAACTTACAACTTAATATTAGTAACCAAACTGCACTTTTTATAGGCCTATACTCAAAACAGTTTTATATAAAGTAACATTTTTATTATTTTCTTGTAACTTATTTTTTTATTTCTAGGTTTACCTCCTTTGAAATGACAACTCACGATTCTAGAAGTCTGTCACCACACTTACCTGCAACATATACATGAATACATACAATACTTATTTTAGTTGAAAACAAACTCTTAAAATGAAAATGAAACAAAATTATTGATTCAAAAACTAATACCATTGTTTATTTTTTACATTTAACTGTCTATATATATAGGCACAAAGAAACTATTCTATACATTTTTTTTAAAAAACTTATAACAATCAAACTTACAACTTAATATTAGTAACCAAACTATACTTTTTATACGCCTATACTCAAAACAGTTTTATATAAAGTAACATTCTTATTATTTTTTTGTAACATTTTTTTTTATTTCTAGGTGTACCTCCTTTGAGATGACAATCTTAATCCACGATTCAAGAAGTCTGTCACCGCACTTACCTACAACATATACATAAATACATACAGTACTTATTTTAGTTGAAAACAAAATCTTAAAATGAAAATGACTACACAAAATTATTGACTCAAAAACTAATACCATTGTTTATTTTTTAAATTTAACTGTCTATATTGCTGAATTATATCGACACAAAGAAACTTTTCTATAAATTTAATAAAACTTAAAACAGTTTTATATAAAGTAAAATTTTTATTATTTTCTTGTAACTTTTTTTTTTATTTCTAAGTGTACCTCCTTTGAGATGACAATCTTAATCCACGATTCAAGAAGTCTGTCCCGCACTTACCTACAACATATACATAAATACATACAGTACTTATTTTAGTTGAAAACAAAATCTTAAAACGAAAATGACTACACAAAATTATTGACTCAAAAACTAATACCATTGTTAATTTTTTAAATTTAACTGTCTATATTGCTGAATTATATAGGCACAAAGAAACTATTCTATACATTTAAAAAAAAACAATACAATCAAACTTACAAATTAATATTAGTAACTAAACTACACTTTTTATGCCTATACAGAAAACAGGTGTATATAGAGCAACATTTTTATTATTTTCTTGTAACTTTTTTGTTTTTATTTGTAGGCAAAGATTGTCCTTTGAGATGACAACCTTAACCCACAATTCATACTATATTCCTTATGTACTAAACTACTACTACGTTTGTAAACAAACAAAAAAATTAAAATGTTTTGATTTATTAAAAAAAATTAGTTAACACACCTGACAGTTTTGTGTGGAATGAAGATTAGTTACGCTGTTCAAAGACTTAAGACTTTTATTTGAAATAAAACTTTTATTTCATGCTAAACACACGTTTATTGTGCATATCTTGTATGATAATTTTCAAAAAAAAGCTAGTACAATTTTTTAGTACCAATTTTTAATCACATAACACAGAAAAACATGTATTAGGAAAATTAACAAAAACAAAATCAGTCACAATGTTCTACTGTAATACATAATATAGCATAAGAAATGTTATTGTTTATGTTCCCAACAAAGCAAATGGAAATTATCTATATTCCCAGCTAAGCAAGCGAAAATTATCATGACTTATTTTATTTTTAAATAATCGACAATGTCTAATTATTGTTTTTACTCACTTTGAAATTAGAGTTGATGTTACGATCACAGATTAACAACAAACAAATTTTAATATGCTGTACTATTTCTAATAAATTTCTTCACATTTGAAACCTCATTTTTACAAAAATTGAGGATTAACCTAATAAGCCGTAGGTTTATAATTCTCTGTACATTTATTCAAAATGAAGTCTTCTCCTGGGCTTTGTAGGATCTCACTCGCAGATGCTAATTTGCATTGCTATTTGACACAATGGTTTTAATAATAAAAACAGCTGTAAATAAAAAAAAAATTAAACAAACTTTTTCAAATTCAATTATTCTCCAAGAAATCTGGTCAGTACATTAGGTTTTGATCATACATGGAATCAGTGATTCAAATTCGTAGTAAAAAAAAAACGTCATGTGTACACCAAAAATAAAACTGATGGCGATAAGGGTTTATTTCGATTTATCTCGAACCATAACATTCAACTTTTCAAATTTGCTCTACTAACTTCTGTTATACGAGCCTTCATCCAAAATATGACCAACTTTAAAAAATTGGTCTACTTTTAATTTTTCCATGTCTTATATAATACTTAGGCTTATAATACCAAAATTAAATTTTTTTTGGTTATTATCATTTATTACATTAATTTTAAAAATTAAACAAACAAAAATTTTTTTTGTTATTTTAAGGCGAAAAGCACATTGAGGCTATTATCGCCTATAAATGTATTATATTATGTATTATATTATATTATATAAATGTAAATGTAAATATATTATATATAAATGTAAGTGTGAGTGTAAAGTGTTAAAGTCGTAAGTGCAGGGTTGTATGTGTAAGTGTGTGTTAGACTCGGGTACCGCGAGGGACGTCTAAATCCTCTCAATAGGTGCAGCTAATCTGCACCCCCCTGCGGGGTAAATAAACAAGAATGAACAAACAACATTTAGGATATACAATGATACCAATTTAAATAATAAGTAAATCATTTAATAAATTCAAAAAAAAATTAACTGTGAAAATGATTATTCAAACAATGGTCGATGAAGGAGTGGGTTGGCTTGCTGGCTCAGGGAAATGGCAGGACAGATAAGGAGACAAGTTTAGAAATCACAAAAATACAAATGATAACAATACCTTAAATTAAAAAAGTGGTGAGAAATACGTTTGAAACTAAAGTAGATGAATATTTTGTCATTTATTTTATATATTTAGACCTGAGCTAATTAAATAAAATTCATTGCGTTTGTCCTTGTACCAAAGTATGTTGTCAAATCTGCATTTGACAGTATTCATCAAATTACCTAAAACAAAACTGCGGGATTCTTTCAACCACTCAAGTAATAATTCCCAAATGAACTATTTGAAATTTAGTTTAGACAATACTTACCTATGTTACTTTATAATTGTTTTAGGTACACAAAGAGCCTAATCATTAAATAACTAATTTGTATATCCTAGGCAACTCAAGATTGTAATAAAATTACTTGTGACATAGTTTAGCTCCTTGCTAGAGTTTTGCCATAGCTATAAGTTTTTTGCTCTACTAATTTTTTTTGCCAACCACCGTAGTTTTGCTAAGCAGAACCGAATCAGTAACAACTCCGTTAATAGAATTATGCTGAACACATTTTGAAAAGATTACTTTACTACTGGGTAATAATAATTATAATAATAAAAAAAAACGCATATTTATTATTTCTTTAGATATTTATATATAATTTGTAGGACAATCATAAATATTACATGAAAAATAAACAAAACATGCATATCGGACAATATTTAATCTGGAAGATCAATATAATACGCATTATTACGTGGATAAGGTAAAATGGTGTTGATAAATTAAAAGTAACATATATATAATGCATAACTCAGGTTTTAAAAGTTTTATTTTAAACAAGGTAATAACTGTTGATAAAATATTTCTATAGACTCTCATAAAATTGTTTAAGCAATTACGCAGTAATACAGGTAATGCAAAGGCTACAGGTATTATTACAGGTATTTTAAGCTAATACTGTTCGCAATATTTACAAAAAAACTGCCCATATACAAATATAACAATTTTTTTATTGGAATAAAATATCAATCACATTGCTAATTATGTTATACGTAAGAAAATATCTTTATATCCTCATTGTACATGCCAAAATATCCAATATTTTAAATATTGTAATATCGGCATATAATAAAAATAAACATTATTATTATTATTATGTATACAACTTTGTTTGAAAAAAAAAACAAAATATATATTATATATAAATATATGAAACACAATTTTCTACATAAATTATTTTTAGCGTATTGTATAATAAAAACATACACTGACTTTAAATCTGTCCTGGACAAAAAAGTCATAAAAAAATAATATACACATATACAGTACAGAAACAATAATATATTATGTATAGATCTATTATGTTGTGTATATATTTGTGTTTGTGTGTGTGTGTGTGTGTGTGTGTGTGTGTGTGTGTATGTGTGCGTGCGTGCACACATGTATGTGTTCATGTTCCATTAATATATTATTAAAATTAAACAAACATAAATGATTTGTAACTAAACAAAAACAAGAACAAACATTTATATAAATTTTTAAATATCACACAATTTGCTCTTATGTTAAACAAAATATATGTTTTAATAAAAATTCTTCAGTAGCTCTACACGTATTAAAAGTAGAAATTAGTGTTGCCTATATTAAGTTTACTTTAAAAAACATTTTCTCGATTACATTACCAAAGGATTATCATGTGCACTTGTAAAATATGGTATAAACGTAACATACATTCTGTAAATTTGTGCCATATCGACTTCGAAGTATATTTTGTTTTCATATTATAAAAATATAATAAGGCACTGGTGGGGCGACAATCTATAGGAAATCACTTTGATCAGAAGGTAGTTGACTGAGATTAAACAGAGAGATTCGTACTGTTTTAACTTAGGCCTACATCGATTAAAATCATCTACATATCTTATACTCACAGAAATTGTTCAACAATCACACTGCAGTATATTAACAAATATATTATTTATATTTCATAAATTGAAATGATAGTTAAATAATTCTAAGATTAATTGGTCATCATTTCTACTAACTACAAAATTATAATTAAAAAAAAAAGAAAAAAATTACAACAGATTATTAAAAAAAAAGAAATAATATTGTTATTTTGGAATGCTTATTAATGTCACAAAAAGCTAAATGAAGTATCAAACCAAGTCTTGCATAATAAATGGAAGGCATCTGTCATAGATTTTACTAGTTTTTAACAAAATTAAGAAAAGTCATTCGACACATTTTACCAACTTCACTACTCACATATTAAAATTTAAAAGTTATTGACTTAAATTTGATACTAGATAGATAATTAAAGGTAAATGATATGCGGTTTAATTTTTTTTTTTATTTTTGTACATTTTATAAGGAATGCAAAACAAGGAAACTACGAGATAGATGGAAAGTAGGCATACCAATAGCTCGCAGTAATTCAACATACTATCGCCATAATACCAAACTTCTTTCACTTGTATGTAAAATATGTAAACACTGCAGAAAGGTTAAAATTCTAAAAAAACTTAGTACATCGTGTTCAGGAAGGGCAACAGAATATCTGGAGAACAACACAAGGTAATAATTACAATGCAGGGTAGGACACCGCAATATTACGACCTGAAAACTATTAGATAGTATTTAGGCCTCTAACTTAGACAGTAACTAAGGTATACTTAAGCGGTCGCTGACTTCTTGTGGGAAGAAATGGGAAAGGGAAAATGTTGAGCGAGATTCAAAATAAAACTTAACATGGTTACATAGTGGTTCTAACTGCAGTGAGGTGTACACTTGTTGGTTGGTCTTTGACCGGATACGTTTGTCATTTTCTTAAAGGATCCAAACTTTCGAGGGAGAAATCATCATTGCCGAAGGTCAAACCTCGGCTGAATCCGTCCTGTAAAAACATGAAATTTTGGAAAACATCAATACATAAAGTTATTTTATATAAATTTCTACTCTAACATTTAAAAACATTATTGAAAAATCACAATGTTATAAAACACACACATTGCCGTTTTACAGTGATTTATGCTTTAAATAATACTAAAAATATAGTGTTGTATGACACAGTGAAAATAATCAGAACACAATGAAATGCACTTCATTCGTTTCCTTTATTTTAAAAAATACACTGAACACAAACATTAGTAAATTTGTGCTGTCAGTAAGGTTGTATTATAACTGGAAAAAATTTACCCCTTAATCTTTTCTTTTTTCCCGGCAAAAAACCGTTAAGGTTATCATCGCCTTACCCCTTAATCGGTATGGTCTTTTACTTATGATATGAATTGTGATTAAAATTTAGTATGATAGTGTTCTGTGGTCAGTTCACATCTACAATTAGCGCAGTTGTGTAAAAAAATGTTAGCATGATGTGCATATATACGAATGTCAAGGAATTATACCACCAACATACTAGTTGCACAGAATGCCTGCACTCCAGTGTACAGTTGCTTTCTCAAAGAATAGAATAGCTGCCGCGGTGGCTTAGTTGATAGCGTACTGGGCTTTTACCACGAGGACCCAGCTTCGACTCCCGGCCAGGGCTTGGCATTTTCATACGCTATAAATCATCCCATCGTCTGCATTAACCCAAGTGTGCACAATAGTCGGACGTTAAACACCAAAAAAAAAATTCTCAAAGAATATGCGCACTTAATAACAACCGCACAATATTTTTTTGTTGTATTTTAAGGCGAAAAGCACATTGAGGCTATTATCGCCTCCCTAAATGTAAGTGTGAGTGTAAAGTGTTAAAGTCGTAAGTGTAGTGTTGTGAGTGTAAGTATGTGTTAGACTCGGGTACCGCGAGGGATGTCTAAATCCTCTCAATAGATGTAGCTAGTCTGTATCCCCTGCGGGGTGCACAATAAATAATCAAAATACAAATTACAAAAATCAGACACTATATTCAGTCAACTGCAGCTGCAACCTTCCCTGAATTTTTTTTTTTTGTGGTGTTTAACGTCCGACTATTGTGCACACTTGGGCTCTAATGCAGACGATGGGATGATTTATAGCGTATGAAAATGCCAAGCCCTGGCCTGGAATTGAACCCGGGTCCTGGGGGTGAAAGCCTAGTACGCTATCAACTAAGCCACTGAGGCAGCTCTTCTCTGAAATAAAGTACAGAACTTATGATTATTGAACATAACCTGTAATTGGAACAAAGTGGGGCAGGACAATGCTGATTAGATCCACACCCCTAATGTTCCCTAATGGGAAACTGAATCCCCCTTCCTCTTTTGATGAACCAAGTCAACATAGGCACAAATAAACCATGTTAAAATCATGCAGCATGATGCATGTATGGGGGTATGTATGTAGGGGGTACAACTGTATACAAAATATTCATTAGAGCACATAAAATATTCCTTTTATATTTTAGATAACTACAAGTGCTAAGTTAACTAAAATCGTGACTGGCTACCTATTGACTGTCATTGGCTCATAACAGGGCACTGTGGTCTGAGGGTGCACATGAACAGGATAGGTGTGTACCACAGAGAAACCGTGTATAGATTGTGCAGGAAGGAGGAGGAAACTGCAGGCTCCTCCTTCTAATTTATGATTGTGAGGCTCTTGCTGTTAGGAGGCTAGGGGTTTTTGGTTTCCAAGACCCTAGGGATCTTCAGCAGAATGAGCTAGTCAGTGGGTTGTTAGAACTTATTAGGGGCACCAATCTGCTGAATTGGGTATTTTAAGAGGTAAGTTGCACAATAGATCAGTTGATCGCAGTGCCTGGGGTTGAACAAATCCCTTCCTCTAGAACATAATCTAATCTAATCTACTGACTGTACTGTTACATAATATTGTGTATATTTCTGTTGTTCTAAAAAAAAAGATATTCAGCGATACCCTGAGCTAATGGTTCACCTGGACAATGGTCTAATTCATGGAATGAAAAATGCAAGTTTAGGTTTCTGATAAAGGGCTGAACATACTGTGTTTTCATTTTATTAAATTATTTTTTAGCAGATGTGTAAATATAGAGATAACATGTGCTCTGCTTCAGAAATAAACACATGCTGAGTTAACACAAACAAGCCTTTGATTGATGGGTGTCTGGATTTTGTAGGGCAATAACTTCCATGATATTAGTTATCTGTACTCAGAATGTCCACTCCTGTTGCCTTTTCTGTCACCATACCTAATTTTACTTAGCGTGTCATCAACTCATTTACTGTGTGTTTGTTAGCCCCTTAAAAAATTTTAACAGCTACAATATTATCGTGTTACATACTTTTGATTTTTAAATTTAACAAAACATTAAGCGTCTTTTGTGTGCAAGTTTCAAATTGTTGTTTAAATCCTGTTTAAAATTTTTTTTGGTGAATATTAATTAAATTGGTCCTAAAAGAAGTGCTTGTGGTAATGGAAGTAAAAGACAAACTTTGACTATTGAATTAAAAAAGGTAAGAACTAAAAAATATACAGTAATGATGTCGCGTGCGTGCGTGTGTGTGTGTGTGTGTGTGTGTGTGTGTGTGTGTGTGTGTGTGTGTGTGTGTGTGTGTGTGTGTGTGTGTGTGTGTGTGTGTGTGTGTGTGTGTGTGTGTGTGTGTGTGTGACATAATTACATTTGTATGAATTTATAGTTAAAATAAAGTGTGTCAAAAATTTTCTTCATTCTTCATTTTTGACATATTAATGGTAAGTACTCTATTTTTTTCTATGCAACAAATTAAAATGTTTTCCATAAGTCTCTATTGTAAATGTTGACTTGCACACAATGAATGAATTAAGACTGTTTACCGGGGTACCACTGTATACTGTTCAAACATATTCTTTATTACAATCATAACTGACAATAGCACTTTAAAGTGTCCATTGTAATCACAGTACAGTTTCTGTTTATTGTCTGTGTGTGGCTTTTTTGTATTTTTTACATGCTTCTGATCATATCATACGACATTTTACTATAATTTTTTATATTCTGAAAAGTATAGCAAATATTTTTCTACTCCAAGACTAAATAAATTAAATAATTTAAAACGAATTTTTAATTAATAAACAAATAGGTAAATTGCAGTTTTAATTTTTTCAAACACTAACATAGTCTAAAAAATTAAAATTTTAAAAATATATTAGACTTGTTCAAATTAAATAAACACTGTGATGGATGGCATATAGCCCAAATTTTTGTTCAGCACACATAGAATTTTTACTTTACAATTATTAGCCAAACTTTGTGAAAATAGTTACGAGCTGAAACAGATTATTTCACTTTATTTGAAAAAAAAACCTAATATTGATGTCCTGATGCAAGAATAATAGCTTACTTTTACAACTGGTCATTTTATTTATTTACTTCTAGATTCTGCCTTTTGGGCAGTCATTTTAAATCATAAAACATTACCTTCATTTCCAATATTTTCTTGTCAAAAAGGCCGATAGCTGTTTCCAAATCAGCCTGGGTTGGTTCAGCTGAGGAAGCACAGAAGTCAGCCATTCCGAAGGGATCTAAAGATTCGGATGTGCCTGTGTGGATTCGTGGTATTGGAGATGGTGCGAAGGGGGACGCACCAAACATATCTTGAGTTTGCCCATGCTTAGCAGGACTAGTTCGCCTTGCAATAGGCTTGGGAGGAGGTGCCACTGTTGAAACACAAATCCCATAAATAGTTTATAAAAATTATATATGCACATATATAAAGGGTTTAATACTGCAAATTTTATTGTAAAAATAAATCTTCAACAACTCACAAAGAGGTGGAGGCGATGCAGCTGCCATCGAGTTGCCATTGTTGAACACTTTGCCGGCAATATTGTTCGTGTTTTCATTAGCTCGTGGATTGAAGTCATCTTCTAATTCGTCCATTAACAGACCTTCCAGTTTGGTTCCAACAGCTGGTGTCGATGCTTCACTAAAAAAAAATGCTTCTATAAAAGAGCTAACAATGTAAGAATATTAACAAAGACTATTCAAAAGATTCGTTCGAAAGTGTTTAAACTAAAATGTGTTATGAAACGAGAGATAAAAATCAGCTGTGAAAAATGTATCAATACAAATTTTTATTAATTACCAACTATTGAAAAAATACAACATTAAAATTGTGCAAATAATTTTGAATCAGATTTCTATCCCAAAGATAAAGCATAACCAATAAGATCTTAGTGAAACCCAGAGTATGCTTCGGAGGAAAAACATACTGTAATTTACCTCATGAAATCATTTTCTCCAAACGTGTTGTTCTCAAAAGCACGGGGCGGCACAGGTGGTGGAGCTGAATTGGAAGTGTTGGCATTGTTTAGACTGTTACTGCTCAGATTCAAAAGCAACATGGGACCTGAATAACAGGACAACTTGTCATAACACAGGTTTGTCAGAGTTAAAATCAATACAAATTTGGCAGAGTTCTTAATACACAGCTGGAGAACCTGTAAAATTACACAGTTTAAACATTTTTTCTCTCCTTTCAAATTAAATCTCTGCTTTATTAAAATTGTTTTAAAACAAAAATCGGTTTAATATATTTCTAAAAAAAAATTAACATACAGTAGACCTTCAGTTAACGGACACTCGATTATCAGAAATTAAATTCATATTTTCAATGGTTGTTCAAAAAGTTTGTATCAAAAAGCACAATGTTCAGCACACGAAATTCAAACAATGTATTTGTAAGAAAAAATTTTGAATAAAGGTTATTAACCCTTAAGTACTATGGAACGTCTGAGGGACTGCTTCTGAAGTTTGTCAGCCTCCTCCCTTCCATCCTTAACCACATGTCAGCCACTCTTTGTAGCTTTTAGTCTTAGCCTTGACAATGACTTGTGAAAGAAGGGTTAAGCTTTGTTCGTGAGTTATAAGCAATTTGTGGTCCGGCAGACAGTCCATAGTACTGAAGTGACATTTGTTTTCTTTATATAGTTTCTGTAACGTACCTTAGTGTTGGCGTTATTTTTGTAATATAGTACTTTGCTGAAGAACTTTTTGTATATATTCATTCTCTCTTTAGATAGTTTTTGTATACATATACATTAACTTTGTATATAGTAGTTTTTATTGCAAATTTTAAGAAGGCCTAGAGTTGCAGATTTTATTTTAACTTAAATTTCAATTATTTATATTTATTTTTATATGACTATGGAAGATATGTGTTGTTATAACATTTTTCAACAATTTTTTAAAAGTTTTGTGACTTAATATATTTTTGCCCCTTCCATAGTACTTGTGTCATTTTTTAATCCTGATGTATAGTACTATGGACAGTATAGTGGCTAATGTATAGCATCCATCCACAGTTGAAAAAAGACGTACCGGGGGTCTTACAAGAGACATAGCTAACTTTGCTATACGTGGTAGTATCACTTATATTGTAACACAAAAGTATTTACATCGCTTGCACTTTGGCATGGCCCACTATGCAGCGAAGACTAAGAATCTATGACGCACATCCTACTTAAATGTGTATACCCCATACCAGCTCACGATGTCTGAACAGAAGATGCAAGAACAGAAGTTGCGAACATTACGGATGTTTTAATGAGTACATTGGGCTATATCGACTATGAATATAGCTGAATAACCGCACAAAGAAGAAGTAAATTTTTGTTTTGTTTTTTAAGGCGAAAAGCACATTGAGGCTATTATCGCCTCCCTAAATGTAAGTGCTAAAGTCGCTAAGTGTAATGTACATGTGTGTGTTACTCAGGTACTGCGAGGAACATCTAAATCCTCTCAAAAGATGCAGCTAATCTGCAGCCCTGCGGGGAAACGTAAGTAAATAACATGAATTTGTTTAAACTTACTATACAAGTAAATAAAACAGTTATTATTTTTATAAAATTTAATAAAACTAAGACACCATCCCGCCTCGATTACCTTGGGTGCCATTTGAACCCATTCGCATGTAAGTGGAATCTGGAGAGTGGTGGGCAGGGCTGGACTGATCACTGGGATGACGCACCTCCAACATATCACTGATATTGTTCTTTCTCATGTAGCCTTCAATGTCCTGTAATTTAAAGTCTTATTGTACAATAAACCCTATGATACTAGGTCTGATGATGTGACAAAGTGGTTGGATAACAAAAAAGCTATAAATCAAAGTGTATCGTTCAATAATCCTAAATCCAAAAACTCCGCAATTTCTGTTACAATGGATCAATTAACATAATATTTTTTCAAGAAATTTCTGTAACAATTTCCTTATTAAGGTAACAATTAAAAATAATAATAAACCTTCCTCAATGTGTTAAAATTATTCCTTCTATTATTCATTTATAAACAGCATAGTACAAAAGTATATTTGAATTTTTTTTTCCGGCGAAAAACCGTTAAGGTTATCACCGCCGAGGCACGATATTAATAAAATAAAATTTAGGAATATCACAAAATAAAAAATAACAGTAATTTAAAACAATATACAATAACAATTATAAATAATATTCCTAAAACTAGTTAACAATAAAATATAACTACAAATAAATAAATAAATAAAACTAAACAACAAGGAAAACAAAGTAAACAATAACAAATTCATATAAATAAATAGCCACAAATATACAACTTGTTGCAGGGCTGTAAAGAGACCCTGCAATATTATTTTAAGTTAAATTTTATTTAACAAATTCAGACGATGAAAGAATTTCAGAGTCCGGTCAATGGCTGAGACACAATCTCCCAACGTCCTCTGCATATTATTCCCCAGACCACATACACGCCGTATATTTTGGAAACCATCACAGTCTAGCAATATATGTCTTACAGTGATGGTTTCTCTACAAAACCCGCACCGAGGCGGGTCCCCACGTTCCATCAGAAATCCATGTGTTAGCATGGAGGTATATTTGAATAATCTTGTACCATACGGCTCTGGTGCTACCTTCAATTTTTCTCACAAGTGAAGAGCTTTAAGAGGGCTTCCACTGTAACTTTATGTTTAACAGTTTAGTGGTTTGATTTGGTTTCTGATTTTGCTAAAATGTTTTATTTTAAAAAAAATTCCAAATGAAATGTCCTTTAGGTTTTATATATACGGGCTTTACCTGTATTTGCCCGCTTATGATACCAGACAGTCTTTGTCTCAGCACGTGATTCTCATTCTCTAGTCGGTTCACACCTTGCTGAAGTACCATCAGTCGCCTCTGTACTTCCAAGTCACGACCAGATGTTTCAAGAAATCGTCTAAAAAATTAATACTAGCAATATTACGTATTCTATAAAAGTTTATATTCCACAGAGTATGATACTGATTCTGAATAAGTGTAACTTTTGCAAGAGTTCATAAGTACATGGGTACCCCGGCTAACGGTCGACCTGGATAACGGTCTAATTCACGGGATGAAAAATGACCTGCGTAACAGTTCAATTTTAGATTAAGGGCTCAATGGTAAATATGCAATATAGGCTGTTTTCGATTTTCTATCATTTTCCCACTAAAACACTTTATTACATGCCCAAAAGCAATAATCCAAAATATAAAAGTGCAAAATGCACAGTAAATATGATAAAAATCGAAAATAAAAATGATCCGCATAACCTCAAAATTGTTATGTGAAAGTAGGTAATGTGTTTTTGATCATTAAAATGATAGAAAAATTTGTTTTTTTTAAAAAAAAGTATACATAATAACCTAACTGACATTATTGTTAGGTGGTGAATCTAACACGAAAAAAGGCAAATTGCAAAGTTCATAAATAACAGACGCCATTTTAACAATGTTTTCATTATGGGAACAAATCAAAGAAAAAAGGAATAAACTTATACATTTAGTAATAGCAGTCAGGATATGTAACACACGAGCAGTAAGTACATGTAGTTAATAATAAAGCGCATGACCAGTAAATCCATGTGTGAAATTTAATGCTTAATGCAATATAAACAGCAATGATGGCACAATATAGTTCCATAAAAACTGCCTAAAATCGTAAGTAATCTTTAAAAAATTATTTTCCGCGGGTCAATATGTGTAAATTAGATAGTAAGGTATAAAACAAAAAAAATATTCAAAAATCGCTATTTGAAAAAAACAACCTATATTGCATAAATACCCATTGTGCTATGCTACAGAAATAAACAGTGTTGCGTTAACATGAACAAGCCTTCGATTGATGTGTGTTTGGTTTTTGTAGGACAATAACTTCCATGATATTTCTTCTCAGAATGCCCACTCCTATTCCGTTTTCTGTTATCGTACCTAATTTTACTTTGTGTGTCAACTCATTTACTATGTGTTTGATTTGTTAGTGTGTTAAAAAAAAATTAAAGAGTGTCACATATAGTGTTACATAATTCAGATTTTTAAATTTAACAAATGTTAAGTATCTTTTGAATGCAAGTTTCAAATTGTATAATCCTGTTTTTGAACAAAGTAGAATGTTTTCCACAAGTCTCTATTGTAAATGCGGACACACAGCAGTCTGCTCAGATAACAGCCTTAGTTCTGGAACGAATTAAGACCGTTGAAGTACCACTATATGTACTTCAAGAGACCACCACATCTTTACAAAAGTTCAAGTTTTCACGCCTTCCCCTCTAATTTCAAAATATTAGTTTAGAAATATGTTGAAAAATTTATAAACCATGTTTGGATCAAAACAAAACATGGTTTTCCAGGATTCTTCGTTATTTTACATATCTCTGTATATATGGACATCAACAAAACAGTCTTCCAAAAAATTCACATTTACTTTACAAGGTCTTTTTTACATCGCTCGACCTTTCGCTGACAGAGTAAAAATACGCAGAATACGATTCAAAAAGATCACTTAAATATTATGCTGCAAACAATACTGTCCACGTAGCAACACAGCTGACACGCAAGTCAGTTGATCCATTCTTGTTTATATTTGAAATAAGGAGTAAAAAAACTTCATTAAAACGAAAATACAGTACTATGCCATATTTAAATCCATCATAATTACTTTAAAGACATATAACTCTAAGAAGTGGGCAAAAAGTGTTAAAAAAAATGTAGTGCAGTAATCTCTTGCCAACCGCTAATACTAACATTTAAGAAGCAAAAACATTGTGTGAAACATTGTGAAACATAAACAATGAATGCTTATCTATAACTACTGTATATGCAAACTGTCACACAGATCAACAATACCTGAAGGAATTGAGTGGTTTTGTGATCATCATTTATTTGCGTGTTGGCATCTTCATGTTATAGTACACTCTCATTGTCAAGTTAAAAGACAATACCAAAACAAAACTTATGTTTGCACTTTATAAGCATCAGTTGTTGACACTAGACAAACACATTAGACAAAGACTATTTTATCGTAACTATATTTAGATATAACAAATATGCATTCGCATTCGGTAAGCTACATATGCATTTCATAAAAGGTATAACTTACCCAGTAAACGTTACAGTGATGTTGACGTTACAGATATTTACATGTTGGATAAGCCAGATTTTTTTATTGTACATGCTATATAGTAAAACAAATAACTAGTCACATACTTGACAAATTTATATTAAATTACATTCTACGAAAAATCTAGATGACACGTAAATTTACCGGAAAAAATCTGATGAATTGACAATGAATGAAGATACATACTTAATTGAGTGTAATGAATTTCAATACAACTTTTTCCATTTAAAGAAATACTGCACATACATATTTTTTTTTTTTGTATTCAGTTTAAATTAGGATACAAAGGTATCCCACAAATCGTTTTACTCGGTAACTCACTTCAAATAAATTCTAGGAAGGGTCATTATATTTATTTTTCTCACATAAAGAACAGCAAATAACATTTGTATTTTTTTGTAAGCTTAAAAACAGCAAATAATATTTGTATTTACTTATAAGATTAAAAACTGCATATAATATTTGTATTTACTTGTAAGTTTAAAGAACAACAAATAATATTTATATTTATTTGTTTGATTAAAACCGTTAAATAATATTTGTATGCTTAAAAAAGCAAATAATATTTTTAAGCATAATAACAGCAAATAATATCATCTGTATTTATTTGTAAGCTTAACAACTAATGAGACTGTGTACTTACTTGTACGCTAAGTCAAAAGCTTGCCCGATAGTTAGTGTAATCTCTTCGGCTAATTTATCACTAATAAAAACAAAACATGAATGTTGTTCGTTGTCCGCCGACTCCTTAGCAATGAAACTAAAAAACTTTTTTTCCCCCTTATCATCGGCACAATACGAAATGCGGTGCAGAGGATATTGGTGCATAATCCGCTAAAATTAAAACAATCACACAGGATATTATTCAAATAGTATATTAAAAAAAATAACAATTCTACCAAACTTATCTTATTTGCAAAATAATTGCAATTACCATAGAAAATGATAACAGCTGGTTGAAAGATAAATTATTATTAGTGCAGTCACAACGTCAGGTTTAAAGTCATAATAAAACTTTTAATAGTCAAACAAATAAACAATAACCTTTTATTACAAAAGTATAACGTATAAATGTAACATATAACAAGAAACAATATGAGTATAACAATAACCCTTTATCTTTTTAATAGGCCACAACAATATTACTGTTCTGATATATGAATATTCAAACCCACCATTTTATGTACATACTAGTACAGTATAAACCTCTGCCTGTGAAAAGTAATAAACATCTATGAACACGAGAAAATAAATTACAATGGTTCTCTTTTTGTTTCTAAATTTAAAAAACACGCTAGATAAAGTCAGGTATAATTTTCACCTACATATTTAATTTTAAAAAATCTATTTAGAAATTTTAAAACCCTGCTGAGAGGTGTGTACAATCTGCTGTGCATTGTATTCAGCACTGCAATATACAGTTTGCATTTATAATAAATTTATTATAAATGCAAATAATATTTGTATTTACTTATAAGATTAAAAACAGCATATCATATTTGTATTTACTTGTAAGTTTAAAAAACAACAAATAATATTTGTATTTATTTGTTTGATTAAAACCGTTAAATAATATTTGTATTTATTTGTATGCTTAAAAAAGCAAATAATATTTGTAAGCATAATAACAGCAAATAATATCATCTGTATTTATTTGTAAGCTTAACAACTAATGAGACCGTGTACTTACTTGTACGCTAAGTCAAAAGCTTGCCCAATAGTATAATCTCTAAACATTACTTAGTTAGTGTTTACACGATAGTTACTATAGTGACTACACGATAGTTAGTGTAGTCGTTAAACATTTCAGATTTCTGTGAGCTATAGATTTGGCTACACACCACACATACAAACACCAACAAAAACTTCCTTTTATTAATGTACATATTTTTGAAAGGCAGATATACCCTTCTATTAGTTGTATAAAAAAGTAAAGGATAATAATACTCATCGAACTTGTACATTATATATTAGAAAATCAAAATAATTAAAACAGTGTAAAATTTAAATTATAAAGTATCATTGCATAAAACCTAACGAAGCATACCAGAATAGGTAATTATGCAGTACAGCCTGTCATGGATTTTTCGATATTTTTTTACTAAAATGCTTTATTACATGCCGAAAAGCAATAATCCAAAATATAAAAGTGCGGAAACCACGAGAAGTATGATAAAAATCGAAAATAAAAGTGACCAACATAACCTCAAAATTGCTACAGCGCGAAAGTCGTTAACGTGTTGTAGATCGGTAAAACGATAAAAATACGTCTAAAACAGGTTTTGCGTGATAAAAAACCTCGTTTTTAAAAAAAACCCTATAACCTAACTGACACAGTTGTTAGGTCTAACACGGTGATGCGTGAATATAAGTGACTGTTGGAAGGTTTACAATTGCCTTTCTGACAAGTCTTTGTCCATCTCACGGTGGTTAACAACTACTTTAATTTAACAGGGTTTTTACCCATCACCTGTATCAGTTAGGTTCACCACACAAGTACCGTGTCAGTTAGGTTATTGAGTATTCTTTGTCTTAAAAAAAAGGTTTTCTTCAAGCATCACTGTTTTAGGCCTAACAACCGTGTCAGGTTATGGAGTATTCTTTTTTAAAGAAATAAAAGGTTTTCTTCATACATCACCATGTTAGGCCTAACAACCGTGTCAGTTAGGTTATGGGGTTTTTTTAAAAAAAAAGTTTTTTATCACACAAAACTTGTTTTAGATGTAATTTTATCGTTTTACCAATCTACAACATGTTAGCAACTTTCACACGATAGAAATTTTAAGTATATGTTGGTTACTTTTATTTTCGATTTTTATCGTACTTCTCGTGGTTTCAGCACTTTTATATTTTGGATTATTGCTTTTGGTCACGTACTGAAGTGTTTCAGTAAAAAAAATAAAAAAGGCAGAACACACTGCACTTTTTACCGCAGAATGTTCTATAATATGAGGGTAATTCAGAAAGCAAATGTTTTGGTCTGATGAGCTGTTTGGTTCCCCCACTACCCCGCCGCCACCATGTTATTGATCTTCCCACCACAGCACACAAGTCTGATGCTAACAGCGAGGCACTACAGTTGTTCAATGTTTATTTGTACAAATAAGAATATATGACAAAATTAACGGTCCCACCAAAGCAACTGTGAGGTTTATGGTGTAATAAGCTTTTTGAATGCGAAAAAAATCCGTCAAGCTGGACGGAAACCACTATGGAAGTGACAACGAACTGAAAAAGGTTTTTACCCATCACCTGTATCAGTTAGGTTCACCACACAAGTACCGTGTCAGTTAGGTTATTGAGTATTCTTTGTCTTAAAAAAAAGGTTTTCTTCAAGCATCACTGTTTTAGGCCTAACAACCGTGTCAGGTTATGGAGTATTCTTTTTTAAAGAAATAAAAGGTTTTCTTCATACATCACCATGTTAGGCCTAACAACCGTGTCAGTTAGGTTATGGGGTTTTTTTAAAAAAAAAGTTTTTTATCACACAAAACTTGTTTTAGACGTAATTTTATCGTTTTACCAATCTACAACATGTTAGCAACTTTCACACGATAGAAATTTTAAGTATATGTTGGTTACTTTTATTTTCGATTTTTATCGTACTTCTCGTGGTTTCAGCACTTTTATATTTTGGATTATTGCTTTTGGTCACGTACTGAAGTGTTTCAGTAAAAAAAATAAAAAAGGCAGAACACACTGCACTTTTTACCGCAGAATGTTCTATAATATGAGGGTAATTCAGAAAGCAAATGTTTTGGTCTGATGAGCTGTTTGGTTCCCCCACTACCCCGCCGCCACCATGTTATTGATCTTCCCACCACAGCACACAAGTCTGATGCTAACAGCGAGGCACTACAGTTGTTCAATGTTTATTTGTACAAATAAGAATATATGACAAAATTAACGGTCCCACCAAAGCAACTGTGAGGTTTATGGTGTAATAAGCTTTTTGAATGCGAAAAAAATCCGTCAAGCTGGACGGAAACCACTATGGAAGTGACAACGAACTGAAAAAGAATGTGAGTGAGTGGTTAAACCACTAAGCGGTAACCGATTACACAGAAAGCACAGAAAGACTGGCAAAACTCCACGACAAACATGAAAATTTGAACATCGACTATGTAGAATAATAGCTAAGGTATCAAATGTGTTTTAAAATAAGTTTTGTTTCATTACCTAATAAAAAGTGTCTAGAAAAAATTCTTTCCTTTTCGAATGACCGTCATAGTTATAAATAAGTAGTAATCTCAATATTATATTTATAGAAGGCCCTGATTACATTCAACTAAAATTATCAAGAATAAACACAGATCAGTTTTGACAGCAAAAAATTTAAATAGAAAATATTTCTAATCAAGCACTAAATTTTCTCAAAATCAGATCTCTTTACTTTACTCGAATGTTCCGATCCCCAGAAAAATTTGCTTACCTTAGTTTTAGGTTCCTGAATTGCAACGCCATCTACGCTTATCGTTAACTCTACTTTAGGTGTTTTAGAACCTTCAGACTTTCGAAGCTGATGGTTGAATTTTAATTTTCTTATGCCTTCTTTGACCACTTCAATTCCCTTAGGCTGATCGACTTCGGTGTTACCTAGAAACTGAACACACAAGACTAAAACATAAGAATACAACAGAAACATGTTTCTTTCTTATAGCGATATAAATTTTAAGGTATAAATAAAACAAGAAAATGTATAATACCAACCCAAAACTTTAATTTGAAAAAAAATATGTACTACCCGAACGTAGGCCTATGAAGATTTCCGTAAAATGATTAAAATGTACAAAAGTGAAACAGTCTTATAAGAAATACACCTAAAATATAATAAATAAATGTAAATATACAAAATTAAATTAAAATTGTTTTTAAATATTCAGGGACATAGAACTTTTGTATGGTAGGGCAAATTACTCTAGAACACAAAGAACACAAGAAGTACAAAAATATGCTGTTTATTTTCGAAGCCACATTCCAGTTTCTTTATCCTTTTTCTCTCTTCACACTTTACAAAATCTCCACTAACTCGAGTTCCTAATCTTTGAACAACATCTTTAAAATTTCATCAATCGAGATCATGGCATCTTCCATTTTATAGGGAATATTGCCCCCTACAACGGATATTAGAAAATGTTATACAGAAATATTTTCCCCAGTGCATGCTGCATTCTATTGGCTGAAACATGTCCATATCTGAAAAACAGGATTATAAGCACTATGCCTTCTCAGTTATTTTGCTACTTTGTGTGTAAATTTACATTTTTCTACAGAAGTGAGAATCAATACCCATATTTTATTGAAAAATGCATTTACTAATTAAAATAGTACCTAACAATTTTTCAAAATGCATCGATTTGTATAAAAATTTGGGATTAAGCTCAACTTAACCCTCCACTTCAAAATTTATATATATGCCGATGGGCGCTTTTCATTTTTTAAGGGGGGGGGAACTACTCCTTTATTGCCATAACCTATAAAACCGTATATTAAAGCTTCAGGTGGGTAAAATTTGGCTCAGATGAGTTGAATAATGATTGTTTGATGTTTTGGAACATTATTTCAGAATATTTTACCTCTTAAAAATCAACCCCTATTTTGGTGTAATTAAAAAAATATTTACTCTCAAAAATAATTTATCACAGCGTTTTAATTTATAGTATATTACTCAACAAGGAAAGTAAAATAAAGAAAATCTCAGATTACATGGAAATCGTGCTCGAGGCGAAGCCGAGGGTGACGAACGTGTAATCTGAGGCTTCTTATCACTTCCCGAAGGACGTATACGATTTTTCTTTATACCCTGACCAAAAGTAGACAATTTACTCCCGCGACTACTTTGAAGAAGTAGTCAATTTCCTCCCGGTCAGGATATGAAGAAAAAATGTTACTACTTAAAATATTACTAATTTCATTTTGCAACTTTTCAAACCTTAAAAACAACCCCTTATAACATTGCAATGCTTAAAAACTACTTCAATAGATAAAAATAGAAAAAAGTACGTAAAATTACATACGAAAATATATTTACACACAAATACATCCGCATATTGATATACGTAAACAATATACATAAAAAATAAATTTCAAATTTTCATGATCTGTTAAAAGCCTTCATTCATTTCATCAACTTCATGGTCCTCTTCCTCAATTGGAGCACTATTTTATTGCAATTCTCGCCGAAGCATCGAGAACAAGTTGAGTTGAAATAAAGCCCAACTTTCCGACAGCCACACCGCATCCTTTTTTACAATTGAAAAAAATGATAATTTTTAAAATCATTCCGTTACAATTATAATACATGAAATATATAGGCATATATAAACACACACATAGGTTACATAGATACATATATATATATATATATATATATATATATATATATATATATATATATTGATGTGTGTATGTATTAGATTGTGAATGTATGTGTCTAATGTGTAGTATATAAAATATATACCTATAATGTACATCATCATGCTTTTTTCGAATTTTTCGAAAAAATGTGATTTATGAAAAAATAATCATAACTCCTTTATTTTTTATGATAGAAATTTCGTCAAAAAACCATTTTGTAGATTTGTATAAGAGCTACAAGGTTATTTAAATTAGTTTTAAATTTAAAACCCTTAGTTTTAAAGGAGGGTGAATTTAAAAGGCTTAAACAAAGCAGTGCTTGCATATAGATACATTTTGAACGTCTATATCTCAAGTAAGTTATGTTGTACAGAAAATTTACGGAAAGCAAAATGTTTAGAATTAAAAAAAGCTACAATTTTATGTTCTTGAATTTTTTTACGTATCTCCAGTAGTTTTGGAGTTATTTTGAAGAGCAGGGCATTTTTTACGAAATTTCAGAAATTCGTTTTTCACTTTTAGCTCCAATTATTTCAAAATTAAGCATTCTAAGTCGGTTAAAATTTTAGAATGTATCAATAGTACATAAATAAAGAGGATTAAAAAAGGGCAACGACTAATTTTACGGTGGTAATTAGGGGGTTGTTTTTGCTGATTTTTTCGCTAAAACTAGGGACCGATCCTATTTTCATCATAAATCGGTCGGTTTTTACGCTACGGTTTTTTTTCAAAAAAAAGAAAAGTCTTTTTAAATACTTTAAAAAAGATGCTATAAGTTTTCCTCAAAATAATCACAGTTTTCCGTTATTTGACTTTGAGACTCTCAATTTAGCGTTTTGACTAACAAGAGTTAATTTTTACCAAGCTACAGCTCGATTCGCATTGATCATACGGCAATCATTAAAAAAACTTTTTCTTTGTTATTTTAAAGCTACAATTTTTATTTTTACAGTTTTTTGGTAAAGTGCCTACTTTTCGAGTTATTCGCGAAAAAACGATTAAAAACTTTCTTTTTTTCGATGAAAAACTGATACTTCAGTCGTGAATAACTCGAAAAGTATTAGTTTTACAGAAAAAAATGTATAGAACATTTTGTGCTTAGAATTAGTTTTCCTATCAATTCCTGTTGTCAAAATATAATATAAAAATATCACACCCAAAATAGGGTGGCAACCAGCCCCAGGATGAAACCGCTCTTTGGCATAATATAGATTTTGATCCTTGTACTAAAATTTCAAGTCAAATGATGCATTTTGAAAAAATTGCCAGGTCAAAACTTTAGTCCCATCCCCTCATTCGATCAGATCGTTGCTTCCTGACGGCATCTGTGATCACTATCTTCTTGTGTCTCTTCGGTTTCTCCACTTAAAATTTATTAGTCTTAATAATGCGTGTTATTTTACATTTGTCTGTTGCATCATCCATTTTCAGTCCTATTTAACTGAGGTCTCTGAGGACTTGTGTGATGTATATTCCTTGTGTTTTCCTGTTGATGCTTTTCATTACCAGTTGTCTCAGGATTCTGTCCTCTGGCATTCTTAATATGTGAAATAAGTAGGAAATTCTTCGCTTTTTCATTACACCGAGAACTGGGTTGATATACATTATCTGTTTATTAAAAAGTAAAATTTAAAACACTGTCCAATATGAAGAAAGCCCAAAAATAAACAGAATTATTCTAGTAGTAGTATCTGCTTGTGTCGCTAAATGTATGTTACAAATGACTTTGCTTATTATCCGTCGCAGTGTCAGTTTGTTAGGATAGCGGATACGATGACCGTCATTTCCTGTTCGGTCTTTGGATTATATTTGTGGCACATTTCATTTTAATTACTCTCATAAAAAGATCTGAATATTTCTGTACATGTTCTTACAAGCTTCACAGTTTCCGGTCATCAGTACAAACCTGAATATCTATTTGTTTTTCACAATTACTAGGTCATACACAATCAGTTTCTTTGCCGATCCAACTGGCACACCGCATTTGTGCAGTGGCTCTTGGTCTGTCATTGTTTCCTAACATAAGATCACAACACCTGTCAGATTATCGGCTGAACTGTCATTTGGTTTGTTAACAGACACGTTCCTCTAGTCATGTAAGAAAAATTTGACAGCCCTAGATTTATATATATATTTTTTTTTTATTATTTTTTTTCTGGTGTTTAACGTCCGACTATTGTGCACACTTGGGCTAATGCAGACGTGTAGACGATGGGATGATTTATAGCGTATGAAAATGCCAAGCCCTAGCCGGGAATTGAACCTGGGTCCTCGGGGTGAAAGCCCAGTACGCTATCAACTAGGCTACCGAGGCAGTGTGTGTGTGTGTGTGTGTGTGTGTGTGTGTGTGTGTGTGTGTGTGTGTGTGTGTGTGTGTGTGTGTGTGTGTGTGCAAATTACTACTTGATTATTTCTCAGCACTTATTTCTTGGTTTTTAATTTTTGCATTATTTTCTCAAAATAAATCTGGTTAACTGTCATCCATATAAGGGATTTCCGGACAACTGATGCTCTATAAGATAACAAATTTTGCAACTTTTTTCTGCATTATTAAAACTTTTAAATATTTCAAAATTACAGTCATGATATGTTTATAAAGCCCCTACAAAACATAATAAAAAGTCAAGAATAAGCTGAATTATATGATAGGTTTGAGCCGTCAGAAGTTCAGAAAGACATATTTTTAGACAAATATTTTTTGAACTTGGATTATTGAAAATTTTGGTAAAACTATAAATATTTACTTTCAGGCTTGTATTTAAAATTTATATAAGTTTAAGTCATTGTAGAGGGGATAGCCGCCTTGGTGGCCTAGTTGATAGCGTACTGGGCTTTCACCCCGAGGACCCGGGTTAGATTCCCAGCCAGGGCTTGGCATTTTCATACGCTATAAATCATCCCATCGTCTGCATTAGCCCAAGTGTGCACAATAGTCGGACGTTAAAAAAAAAAAGAAAAAAAGTTGAGGGGATTCGTACAAGCTATGGGCTCCAGCTGACAAGAACAGTGAAACGAATATCTTCAGATTTCAAAATTAAATTAAATTGCAAAAAAATTAAAATAAATTAAATTGTAAAAAACTACTCCTTAAGAAAACCTTACCCGTTTTGTCCTGCTTGTGATTCTGCCCCCATTTCAGTATATTGGCGTTCCTCATCGCACAGGCAAGGTCACACTCCCTGTAAAGAAAAAAAAATGCAATGCAATAAGAATTACCACTGAGTTTAGAGAAGAAATTCTACTTGTTTAAACCAACTTACAAAAGCACTAAAGCATTACAACTACTTTGCAGAAGAAGGATATCAAAGTCCTAATATCATGAATTCTTTAACACTTAAATAGTTACGGATAATGCTCTACACTGTACTTAAAGTTTTTCTTTAAAAAAAAACTTTGTTACAAAGACTGAAAAAAAACAGAATCTTTAGAATAATGACCAAAGGACTATCATCCTCCTGGAGGACCTAATCAACAAGATTCCAGAGTTTAAAAGACTCTTGGATTTTTGAAACGCCCACAGCCAGTATGTCATCACTGGGAGCACAATAGGCCTAAGTGGCTGTGAGTAAAAAGAAGAAAGGTTACAAAAATTTACAGTAAATCAAAAACTGGATCACATCACAGAAACAGTCTGCCTCTTTATAGTGCAAAAACTGTAACTTTCCTCTGGTAAGTTGAACACTTACAATATTTTCTGGCTAAATATCTTCGGTGGTGATGACAATGGTTTTGCTTTGTGGCACTTAGGTTGCCATAATTAATTCATAACAGTCTTCTAAGTGAGAGTGACAAGAGCTACAGTACTTGCTCGCTATTTCATGTACATTTTTTTTCATTCTCTCAACTAAGGTATTGACGAAAATAACAATTTTAGAGATCAAGCTATACCCTATAAGCATTAAATTAAGAAGTACTTAGGTTAAAGTATATTTATTTGTGCTTCCATCAGAACAAATAACATGGATTTTTCTCTACTTAATGAGTTCTTTAAAATTTGTATTACATATCACAATCACTTTCTAAGCTCTTAAACAAAACCTATCTTATAGATAAACAAAAATATTAAGTAAATTTTATTACGAATTTTTTTACAGATTTTTAGAAATCGGTGTTGGAAATAACGTCTTAAATTATAAAAAAGAGGAAAAGACTTAAGGAAAGATAACCAATAATTTATCACTCTGTTTTAAAAACAACAACGCAGTAAACACCATCAGAATTCATAACAAATGTTTACTGCTTGTATGAAAAAAGCTATTAAATAGTAAAGTTAAAACTAATATGTCAATAATTTTAGACATTAAAAGTGTTTAAAATACAAGTTGAAGACGTCATTGGGAATATTGCCAGTAAACTGAAACAACACTTTTATCCACAGAGTTAAACATTTTTATTACAAGTACATTTTGACACCAATTTTTGTTTAATCTAATAATTTTTCTTTGTTAAAGTAGGTCAGAATAAGCTGACTTTTATTATCAATACATTAGCTGTCGATCCTAGCATTGGTTTATTATTTATTAAAATTTGTCAATAAAAGCAACCTACATTTCTGTAACGAGCAGGCCTACATTTTTACTACCATGTCTTATCATTTTCCCCCTTAAAGCGTATCAGATAGGATTACTCCATAAAACTGATGTGCATAATTACATAACAAAATCTGCAAATGTACAATTCGGAACAAAATTTTTTTGTTCAAATACGATAATTTTTTCTTTTAAGTTAAATTCAAAATATAAATTGATACATAGTGTCCCACAAAAAAAGTCGATACTATTGAATTTCTTGTGCTCACTTATTCTTAAAAAGATTGTTGAACCTATTTGCCATTTCTATCTGTTAAAAAGGTTCAATAAATGTACAGTACATAACAATATAATACGTTTGTATGAATGAACTTTTAGGATTACCAAAGCACTGCAAACTTTCTACATATATTTTGCCCCCTTTATATATATATCCCTAAAATGCAAAGTTACAACACCTCTCCAGTTCTAGTCTCTTCGTAATGTCTAGAATTTGGAGGGCATTCAAAGAACAAGTTACCCTTACTACTTCTAATTGGTGACTTCCTAGTTCCTAGTGCTTGCAGACGCTTGCTCTGCTAATTCCCTTCCCATTTATTCCCCTTAATATAAAAGGGGGGGTTTGCTTCATTTGGCCAACCTTTTCCTTGTGCAATGAAATCCCGCTCATAATATTTAACATATTTACTTATGGGAACACCAACACGTAGCTAAGGAAATATGGTCTGCCCATACAGTACTATATCCATGGGTAAGGCTAAGGTACATAGGGAGGTCACCTGGTCTCCTTTCGATACTCCATTAGGCTGATGTTAATCACTACATCAATATATAAATAAAATTTACAATACAAAAAATTGTGATTTATTACGAAAAAAAAACAATCATTACGAATTGCCTGCAATAACATCTCCTTGGATATGGTTAATACGAAGAGCTGAAACGTAAATAGCTGGTAATATAACCGAATAAGACTAACAAGTTGCGATAGACCACACATGATGAGTACCAGGACTTTTTGCACAACTAGAATGATGTGTCTTTGACCTAACAGAGTGCCCATCGGGATACTTAAAAGAAACCACAAATATTATAATTCCCGTTATAGTAGACTTCCTAGCTGTACTTGTGGCACTACGATGTTCAGACGATACCGCAGAACACCACCAACCACTTGCTATGAATTCCCCGACACTGCGAAAGAAATGAAAAAGCAGACAAAATTGCAAAACCTCTTAGGATCTACTCAAAATATTATCAAATTTTATAAAATACCCAATTCTATCTTCAGGTCTATCTACATACGCAATTGTTCGACCTGAAAAGCTAAAAATTTTGAACGATCATTATCGTTTCTATAATCGGTACTTCGTGAAATGAGAAGGTAAAAATCTACTTGTGCAGGAAATAAAATTTGGGTAATTGTGTTACTAATAATAATTAACAACTTGACAACTGTTTGGAGTGAAGCAGATGTTGGAGGGCCGAGGAGAGTTTTATCTAGCACATGTGACAAAGCGCAAACAGAAAACAGGCAGTACAAATCCTATCAGTACATGGTGTTTCAAAAACAATTATTCTATTTTAAAATGTTATATTTATGGTATTGCATCTTGTAAATGAAAGGTGTTTTTCTCAAACAAGTGAAGCCCTTGGTTTTATAGAATCGACAGTAGATTCTACTCAGTGATGATTATGTTCACAACCTGAGTTTGTTACAAGATGGAGTCCACTTGTACTGCAACATGAAATTTTTCATGCAACTGTCTCGCACGTCTATAAATCATAGATTGACTAGTGCAAGCTCTTTTTGAAAGTGATAAAAGCTGAAGTTCAGCAATACTCTTTTATACAGCAAAAGAAGACAAATGATTTTTATCAAAGTTGTATTTAATTATGAAGTTATGTTTCATGTAAACTGTAAAGTAAATGTACGTATGAATAACCATTTAAGTATGAATCTACATTTAAGTGGAATGTCAGAAGAAGATTTATAAGAATATTTATTTTCAGTAAACTCCATGATATCCAGGAAAATTAGAACATTAATATAGTTTCATAAAAATTCTTTTTTTTCAGCGACATATATTTCGCTATCTTTGGACACAGCACAGCTAAAAATTATAAAGCGTGTTTATATACTAATACAGTTCATGTTAAAACTTTTTTTTGTTATTTTAAGACGAAAAGTACATTGAGGTTATTATCGCCTCCCTAAATGTAAGTGAGTGTAAAGTATTGAAGTCGTAATTGTAAGTTTTTTTGTTTTTTGCGGCGAAAAACCATTAAGGTTATCATCGCCGGGTAAGTGTAAGTGTGTGTTAGACTCAGGTACTGCAAGGGACATCTAAATCCTCTCAATAGGTGCAGCTAGTCTACACCCCCTAAAAGGTAAAGAAAGGGTTTATGTAAACCTTTTTTCCCATAAACATATCACCTTTCATAATATGATCCATAGACTTCTAACTGTGGATTAAATTCTGAAACTTAATTCTTAATATTAATTCTTAGACCTTAACTTTTTATAAATTCTGAATTAAATATCATCAAACAGTTTGCTGTAAATAATAAATATAGCATTAATATTGTGAATAGAATTTTAATTAAAAAAGCAGAAAAGCATTAGTAACTAGTATGTTATACAATGTAAATATGTAAACTAAAAAAAATATTGTAAAATACCATTTTTAGGCAATATTAGTTATAACATTAGCAAATGTTATGTTGGACAAAACTAGTTATAAGTCAGCTTTATACTGTACACCGAACTTAAGGAACACATTGTCAACAATAAGGATAAAATATCTTTTACTAAACAATGGTGTATATAAAGTTGTCTGTTAAGTCTGCCCTTATGAATATGTAGGACAATATGGAAGAGCTATAAACACTGTTAAAGAACATTTCAACTGTTACTAAAGTACTACAAAAATGTCTTAAAAATCATTTATTGAAATCTGGTCGTTCCTTTAATTTGAACAATATCACTGCAATCGATAAAAACAAAAAAAAGTATTGAACTTAATAATTTAGAAATTCTGAAAATATACATCTCTTTGTAAAAATCCTAATTTAAATTTAAATGAACAGACTAACTTCAACCCCTCTCCCATACTAAAGCATATTGTTTAAAGGTTTTCTCAACCTGCTACTGACCGACATTCTTACATTGTCAATACTGCCTTTCTTTACCTTCTCTCTTCCAGTTTTAATATCAACTGTTTTGGTACACAAGATTTTATTAATTTTTGGCTAAAGATGCGTCACGGCTAAACAGATGTCATTTAATAAAAAAGAATTATATATAAGTTCTTCTTGGAGATTTTTAAGACTTGGAAAGAGACTTGTTTGATAGCAGATTCGATTACAACATACAGGGTACATTTTAAAGGCTTTAAGTATGAGACGCACAGAGATGTGTTTAAGCAGTACAGAATAATAAGCGGCAGTATATTTTCGATGTTTAATATATAGTGATAAAGAGACAGAGTCGCACAGTAGTGTTTTTGCCAAACTAAATTTTATCATTATCCGTTTAAAAAAAATCATGCAATTGTGTTAGTGTTACAATTTGTGTTGCAATGTTTTATTAACTTTGTGACGACCTTGTCAGAGGGATTTGATGACCATTTGTCACAACAGCCTGAAGATGAAACCGTGGACTATACAAGGTGTGTTAAGGACCACTGAACGAAAGAAAATAGGTCATAATCCTAATTAAAAAAAACTCTTATTGTGTATATCCACTTGTTAACAAAAACGTATTTTGACTGTAAACAAAACTCAATATGGCAGCAATGCATGAGAAACTTAACAATACTGCAAATCCTTCATTAATTTAAATATTATATGAACTTAACAATACTGCAAATCCTTCACTAATTTAAATATTATATGAACTTAACAATACTGAAAATCCCTCACTAATTGAAATATTACATGATCAAACAATTTTAGGTGTAATTAATGTAAAATTAGTCCTCAAGTGTGTTTCGAGAAAATGTTTATGTAAAGAATTTTTCGAAATTCAATATATTTCATTTTACAGAGCACGAAATTAAGGTTTGTTACTAATTTTAATTATAATCTGTGTGCTGCGATTGACAACCTATGCAAAAAGAAACCCGCATCTGGGTCGTGACCCATAGGTTACAAATTGCTGTTAGGTAATTACGACCTCAATCATTTGTGATTTCATGTTTGTACGAAACACAAGTACATCTCATTAGAGGTTTAAATAACTTTTGGTACAGCGTAAATTTAAAATTCCTTACAGCTTTCTATCAGAATTGCATTTGCTTTGAAACACCATATGAATTTTTTAGTAATCATCAATTCATTATACAGAGACACATAGATTTACACATGAACTTTGAGAAAATGAATTTAAAACTCTACAAACCTTCGAGGAAAAAAGAAACATTTGTTTCTACCTTTGCTAAAGTAGTACCGGTATCAGGGCTACGGATGAAGTGAATAGCAAATTATTCTTCAAGAGTATATACAATGAAAATAAACCCTGACCCCCCAATCAGGTTTTTTTAAAAACTAGACAAATATTCCATTTTACTTTCTTTTTTTCAAAAACTTTTAAAATAATTGAATGCGAGTATGTATCAGTAATGTTTCTACGCCATATTTATTTTTTAAAATTAAATTATTTGTTAATTTAAATTTGGCAATACATTCCTCTCTAATCATTTCTGCAGAAACTGAACGGGTTGTATTTGTTTACATTTAAGTGGAATGTCAGAAGAAGATTTATAAGAATATTTATTTTCGATAAACTCCATGATATCCAGGAAAATTAGAACATTAATATAGTTTCATAAAAGTTCTTTTTTTTATCAGCGACATATATTTCGCTATCTTTGGACACAGCACAGCTAAAAATTATAAAATGTTTTTATATACTAATACACGAGCATCCGGAGATACGCGAATTGTTGGCTGAGGCTGATGAGGTTAGAAGGCTACGAAGAACAAAGCCACTGGACCTTATGGTTTTTGCTGGTCCGGATGGACATTAGTTTCTAAGGGAATATATCCAATGGGATATATCCCTTCAAAGTGTAAACATGTGTTAAATGTAAATTACTAGATGGGTATTTCTACTCAGTTGTAAATAAAAATAAAAAAAAAAAAAAAATACTAATACAGTTCATGTTAAAACTTTTTTTTGTTATTTTAAGACGAAAAGTATATTGAGGTTATTAATTAGATCGTACAATGGGAATCATACATGACACCATAACGATAACACCTTTAATTATTGGTTAATTCTGAAAGTGTTGTGCTTTGAAAATATTTCAACATGGAAACACCATCAAGGACTCACCATAAGCATTTTGTTTTTTGCTCATGTAAACTAAACCGATCACTGAAATGTAAATTTGATGTTTTGTTTTAAACAGGCATAAAGCTCGCTCAAGAATGGATTGGAAGATTCTCGTGCCATCTGCACTGCCACGATGTGTAACAGACTAGGCCAGTCACTCAGAACACATCGTACAGACTGTACTCTGTAGCATACGATTTAATTGCTCCTTTTGAATTACGTTTGATACCCAAACATAAAAATCATATTTTTGAATCATATTCTACTTATTTATCCCACTGCCAAAGACTGGGCAGGGTAAAAAAAGCCCTATAAAGCTTTTGGTAAATTTTTCAAAACACAATTATGTTGAGGTCTAAAACACTAGTACAAAAATAAGAATGACATTGAAAAATCTTGAAAACTGTTTTTGTTTTAATCCAAAAAGCGTTTATAATTTTTCTGAGATCTTTTACAAAACTATATACGTTTGAAATCAGTATTACTTCGTTTCAATTAGATTAAAAAAAAAAATATTTTTACCCCCCCCCCGAAATACTTTTTTGTTATCAATCCTTATATTTTTTTTCTCTGTTTAGAATACTACAAAGACAATTTTCGCCACATTTTAGCAATAAACACATCGTTTACGAGTAAGAAGTGCATTACCGACAGACAAATGTACAAGCGCATATACTATATCCAACGAACCTAAAAATAATAAAATGCATTTACTGAATTTCACATTAAAAAAGAAACGATGAAAATTAATTATAAGGGGTTGTGTAACAAAGACACTGTTCCCTCGTAAACCATGTGACTGTGTAGAGTGGCAAAGCTATTGTAATGTATAATAACAATGGTTATAATCTAGGTTTAGAGCTACAGTCTGAACATTTGCATAAATATACAACAGCTTGCTATTTAACTGTTTAACATTACAATTATTTACTATTGTTAAGTGTACAACAAGTATGTGGTTGCTTTGAGGAACTGTACTGTATTTTACATCTCTTCACTGTACAAAGCATACAGCCTGAAATAAACTATTACTAATTTGGTAAGATTATGAACTGGTCGAACAAAGATCGTACAGTTTGAATTACAGATTCAAATGGTCTGTAAAAATTGTTTTGATACGAGTGTTTGTCTTATAATAAATTATAATTCCAAATTTATTATAAGTGTTTTATTTTGATAGATCCAATCATCTACATTCAATTATGACTACGTTCGGATGCCCCTCTGGAAACTAAATGGTAAATTAAATAGGGCTGTTATTAAAGTTTTTTTGTTATTTTAAGGCGAAAAGCACATTAAGGCTATTATCGCCACCCTAAACGTAAGTGCGAGTGTAAAGTCGCAAGTGTAGTGTTTTAAGTGTCAGTGTGTTAAGACTCGGGTACCGTGAGGGATGTCTAAATCTTCTCAATAGGTGCAGCTAGTCTGCACCCCTGTGGGTATACACCAACCATGATTAACATTAAAAGTCTTAAACAATTAAATTGTTTAAGCAAGTTGAGATTAAACAATTAAGTCTTATAGGCCACATTTTTCTATAAGTCCATCTACCTCTTCTGCTCAGTCAGGAATAACTCTAAATAAATTAAATTAATCAGTGATAAATACCTAATCTATACTGATTTATGATTCTTTCAATGCTATTAAGCCTACGACATGTTGAAATAAAGATATAAACATTTACAGCATGTTCTAGTATCAGTTAATTGAAACTGTCAAAACATCTACAGTACAAGAAATACGAATGCTTTTTAACTATAACGATAAATTATCCGAAGTGTGTTAAATCAAAGTCTTGTTAACCAAATATAGTTGTCTTATTATACAAGAAAACTACAATGAAATGTGTTTCTGCAAAAATTAATTTGCCAATTCTCTATACTGGTTTATCAGTTTTTGCTCAAATTTTGGATATACATGTAGATTAATGTTATTTGCGTTTTGAATTCACAAAAACAGAAATTTAAGGTTCAAAGATAAATCGAAAAAAGTAATAAACATGCCTACCATTGGAAGTTTGTTTCTGTTTATGGATTGTTGAATTCTAGGGTTTTATATTAATTGCAAATGTAGCACACAGCCTGAGTTACCAATCCAAATGTATGACCTAAATCCAATTAAGAAACTAAGACTTTCAGATATTTAAATTTTTTTTAACCAAAATTTCAGGGAGATAATGCCCTATCCCTTTTATCTGCTTAATAAATACGTTTTGAGTTTTTTTGAAAAATTATTAAATTCTATAAGAGAAAGTGTGTGCGCGCCATTTCATTTTAATAATTTGTGTGCATTCTGCAATGGCAAAAAATAGGAAAACTGATGGGACTTACAACACATGATCGAATGTGAAGAAGTAACTATGTCTAGTGTCTCAGTTTATTGGTTGCAATGGGAACACAATAGACAGGGGAAATGATTGTGAGAAATAGGCCATCTACAAGTCTTACAGCCAATAGCCATGGCACAGGCTACAACATAGACTAACTTCTAACTTCAGTTGTCACCAATCACCACTGCACCACACTTAGGCCGACTTCATTTCAATATAACATTTAATACTTAAATATATGGTTCTAGTTATACGGTGTATTTTGTTATTGTTGTAACTACATTTCTTTTTATTGTAATTTATAATAATATCAACATTACGAAGTACTGTATTTAAAGTCATAAAGTGAATTTATATTTTCATTCAGTGTCTGCCAGTAAAGGACAGATAGCCGTTATGCAGTTTTAAAGAAGTCGGAATATTATGAAATTTGACAGTTTGTGAAGTACGACGTAAGGTCAAAGATAGCTGAATATAGTACAAAAAAAAAAAACAACAGGTTAAAAATAATTAATATAATAATAGTAATAATAATAAAATGATAAAAAAATTATTTATTTTGTATTTGACGTTATATAAAACAAATTTCTGCTTAAGAATATGCATTACAGAACACATGAAAGTTGAAAATTCTGTGAATTTTGCTCAAATTTGAATACAACAAATATATGGTACATGAAAAACGCTTATTGTTTAAAATTGAAAAAAAAACAGTTCTTAAGCATTTTTGAATATCTTTATAATAAATAAATTTTTGAAAACTAAAAACTTGTAAGTAAAAAAATGATTATTTATAAACACAATATATCTTATGGCATATGCAATTTAAACACAGTTAAGTGCAATAAGAATGTAAAGAAGTATTCAGTAAAAAAAAAGAAATACGATCGTAACGGCATATCTTTGCTAGTACACTAAACATGTAATTTAAAACATTACTGAATCAAACAAGTCTATACTAATATGTATACGGACTCCTGATAACTTATTATAAACTGCTTTCATTAGATTATACATTAATTTATATTTGCGGAATAGGCGTACAGAACTTTGATGAATTATTGCTAAGTTACACAAATAAAGTTTGGTACATTTCCTGCTTTGTTTCATGGACAGATATGATTCTAGGTTTTTTATAAGACCGAACTGGATAATTGGCAATTCAATTCAAATGATTGGAGTTTCACAAATAAAAATTCTATATTTGTTTTACAGTCTAAATTTATGGTTAGAAAATGGTAAAAATGTGGTAAAATGTAAAATGTTTCAATAATTTAAAAAAATTAAATATAAGTATTAAATTATACGAAAACTTAGGCCGAAATACAAATTGACATTCACTTTTACAAACTTAGGCCCTCATAGGCCTACATAACTTACAATCTGTGGTTCACACTATACTCTAAAAATGGTTCATAAATATCGTTTCCCCTTCCAGGCTTTTGTGAACCTAAGCATGGTTTGGAAGTACCTATGTATTCTGAGCATAATAAAAGAATAATAATGGAAATTTTAAATAGCCTTTTTACTAATCTGAAGAGTTTTTTTATGTCTTACTTTTATAATCTTTGTGCATTATGAAGTATTTTGGCTATTTTATTACTGACTTTCAAGACATTTTTATATTAAAACATATTCTAAGGTATGTTTTATTAAATTATTTATGCAATCTATTAAAATGTCATCACTTTTCTGTTGTAACAACTCATGCCATCAAATATGTTTTGTCCTTGGCATTTCAATAAAAAAATAGTAAAATCATATTTATTTAGTAAAGGAAGACCTACAGTAATTACATTTCCTTGTTCTAGACATATTTTTAATAGAAATCACACTTACTTCTTCCAAATATGAAATAATAAATTTGAAATAGTTTTATATATTTTTTTAATAGATTCGAAAAGCTAAACGAAGTTTATTTTCATTTTAACATCATAACAAAATTAAAATGATAAATTTTGTTTGTATATAAAGTACTTTACTCCATTTGTGTTATTTGAAATATCTTTTTAGTGTATCTA